>JADKLZ010060676.1:11945-26895 GCA_021533235.1 Biomphalaria straminea | reverse complement strand
ACATAATCTCAAATCTTATAGCTGAACGAGACATAATCTCAAATCTTGTAGCTGAACGTGACATAATATCAAATCTGGGCATAACCTCATTTCAGATAAGAAACTGATTACTTTTCACGCATCAAATCTGTAGAATTGATCTGTATAATCTGTATAATTGAAAGTAAGGCATGTGTATGTCCAACATAAAAATCAAAAGTGTTTGACCATTTTGTGATAAAATTCGACATAAATGTTCTTTAAATCATGTTTGGGACCGTAGTGTATGCTGAATGTCCATACCACAAACGGACGGCCTAAAAGTAGACACAACTTACTTTAATTGTGTATAAATTAAAGAACGAAACTATTTTAACGAATCGGGTAAACCCGTTTCACAGTATTGTATATTTGATATGAATATTTCGAGGTTATGGAGTGTAAGTGTGTGTGTGTGTGTTTCTATGGTGACGGCGGGAAGAGGTTAGCGATTGGTTGTGAATGATGCAAGATAAGTGGCATTGTCGTCATAGGGTAGTCAACTCTAGAACGTGAGACTGAAAAGAAGTGTTATTGAAGTAAGTTAGACTTTGTTAAAAATATCGTTTTCTATTCTTAATAAAGTCTACCACATTTATTTCATTTTATCTCAAATTAAATTTGTTTGTTTTGTAGTAAAAGGTACAAATAAAGATATACACTAAAAAAAACTTATTTAAAGTTATTTCAATTTTTTATAAGTTAAAATGTAATACGCTTACAGTGGTTTTGTTGTCTACCAGGTGTTTGATGCTGCAAGTCAACGACCGCCCACAACAGTCGACTAAACGGTCAAATCCATTTTCACACTCTACTTTTATTTTCATGGCAAAATTTAAGAAAATGTGAAAGGGAACATTCTCAAGGTTTGACATAGATCTAAATCCAATCCAGTAATACTCAAACTTAGGACAGAAGGTCGAGGGTCATATCCGGTTAGTTCTAAATATAGCATGAACAAGACAGTGAAAGAGGAACCGTCTAATCAGCTCTATTCCACATGCTGAGGCCCATGTTATACCACCAGCATCTTTACAAATTTACGTGTAGTAAATAACATTGAAATGAAGGGGGGTCGTTCGTAAATGACGTCACGCAAAAAAATGACCTTTTTTTGGACCCCGCCCTCCACCTTGTCACAAAGTGTCACAAATTCTCAGACACCCCTCCCTCCTCTGCGTCACGTCACAAAATAAAAAAAAAATATTTCAAAGTATTTATTTCTCGTCAATTTTTCCCCAAAGAGGTTTCATGTGCTCATCGATAGTATACACGGGGAAGATTTTCTTCTTCAGCTTGAGGAGCTGACTCGAAAATTAAATTGTCTTCAATGAGATCTTCATCTATCCATTCCACACTCTCCTCACCTGCGTTTCCCAAAACGACAAAGACTTCGTTGTCTTTTTAAAAAAAATAATATTTTATTTGTGTTTTTTTCTTAATTTTAAATGTGTGACGTCACAAAATCGCTACCCCCCACCTTCCCCCTTATCACAAAGTGTCACATTTTCTCAACACTCCCCTCCTACCTAGAGCGTGACGTCATTTATGAACAACCCCTAATGATTACAAAATTAGTGAATTTTAAGTGTAATTACATCTTTACTGTTATGGATGTATTGGTTTATATTTAGCAACCATTATTTTTTCAAGATCAGGATAGTTTAAGATGTCACATACATGGGAGAGCAATCTTACGCTGTCGCGACAGGTTTCAAGAGTAAACTCCCATGTTTAAATAGCCGTGATTATATTCATGGGAGATTTTTTTTAATAATAAATATTTGTTTTAAAAAAATCAGCACCGGAAGTTTACACATAGCAACGCGTGGCAGGCATTGGAGAGAGAGATTAATCTCAGTACTCGACTTTCAGTGCAAATGTATAGAAACCGATATTTTTTCTGGAATCTCTGAAGGAAACACGATTACCATGTAATCGATATCAATTATAATTTACCAAACAACAAAGTAGCTGGTTAATTTGTACCCTGTACGAAATGAAAGAAAACTTACTTTAGTAGTAAATTTAAGTAGGCCTACAGCCCTACAAGATATCTATGCAAGATTTTTTTATTTCTTTACAAAGCTATGTTTACTCACTCTGTCTTTCTGTCTGTCATTCTGTCTGTCATTCTGTCTGCCTGGTACACATTTTTTAGATGGTATTTCTCCTTCACATTCTGGGATGAAGTTGAAACATTACACAATTATTCATTGTCCCTAAGAAAACATGAATCAATTTTTTTAAAAAAATTAACTAATTAATGAATCAGTTAAGGGTTATTAATAAATTAATTATATTTTATTTAGAAAAAAGGAAATGCATCTTACAGGATTGAGCAATATGGCTGAAAATGTGTGTTTTTTCCTTTGTTTTTAAAATGCATTTTTTAAAAATATTTATTTGCTTTTACTTTTGCATTAAATTATATTTGCTATAGGCTCATCATGTCAAACTAAAAAAGAAGCATGAAAAAAAGATATAAATCAAGAATTGAACTGAAGACATATACGGTGTAACATACACTGTCTACCTCTAAAAAAAATTTTTGTTAGAGCCATAAACACGTCTAGCGGCTCTAGCCGCTATACTCTGAGCACCGCTCGATCTGTTCCGACCAAAACTTTTCTTTACTACAAAAGTTAAAATCAAAAGAGAGCTAACAATAAAAAAGGGAGGTAACAATAAAAAAAACCATTAAACATTCTAATCCGAGGCCATGGCAGTGTAGCACTTGTTTTTAGTTTGCTTAGAAAAACAACAACAAAAAACAAAAATAAAAATAACAGTTAAACAAAATCAAACCAACAAATCAACATTTTGGCGCCAACAATATTCCCCTAGCAGACGTTTGGCAGACGTGTAATGTTTGTGTAACAATAAATACGATAATGACACACAATCATCTCTTATTTTCAGATATTAAGGAGTCTGCTTAGTCTAAGATTTACTGTCCTCGCAATCCACATCGTCAAGACATGAAAATGTTGTCCTACAATTATCTACAATTTAAAGCGACACAAGAAGATTCTTGGAAAACACAAAAAGTAGCATTCAAAAACTGTTTTGTTTCGTATGAAATAAAAAGTCGAAATAGACTCGGTTGAAAATATTTTGTTATTTTAGTGGCATCTAAAAACATCGGTGAATTTATTTCGAAATAACACTAAGCAATAAATACTTTAGTTTAGGACGCAAAGGGAGAGAATTTTATGTCTGCAAGAAAAATTTTTATTTTTATTTTGGAACGAGTCTTAGGACAAAATTTAGAGTGGCGCGTGTTGTGGCCTAAATGTTCTTATAGGCAGGAGAATATATTTGAAGGTTTTAGCAGTGTGTTTGTGTGTGTGTGGGTGGATGATTCTCAGCAACGTATTACGTTATTTCAAGAACATCTAGACATCAAATTGTTAAGTTCAAAATGGACGACATCGGCGTATCTTTCGCCATAGGTCTACGTGTAGATGAAGAATCGTTGCTTTCAGCTGATCACGAAAGTTTTGAATTTAACAAACTTTGGTTTTACATAAACAAACAAACAAGCAAAGAGAAGCAAACACACACTGGCACATTTGCGCATCATCCTGTTTTTTTTTGTATGCGCTCTGGGTTACACTTCATTGAAAGCCTATGTATTTGTTTGGATCTAATTTGGAGAAACACAATTTATTTTTCATAAATTTCTTTTTTTTTCTTTCTGAAATATAAAACTCTCTGGTTGATACAATCAGGGCCGGCCTCAGGCCCCTGCAACCTATGCGGCCGCAGTGGGCCCCGCACCTTCATAGGCCAGCACTAATTGTAGGTGTAAATTATTTAATTAAACCATCATCACTTAAATATAATAAGGTGTTATTTTATCTATGTAAATATTACCGTGATTACTTTTTAAATTTATAAAAAAAAAAGCATTACAACTTGATTCAAACTCTGGGCTTAAACCTCATCAAGGGGACTAATTCAACTTATACCTCCACATCTGTCAAGTAAGATTTCTTTCCTTTGTTCTATACCTAACAAAATTATTCCTTAACAATAGTTAATTAACTAATTTGTCAATTTTTTTTTCTTTATAACTTTTTAACTTTATCCAGATTGGGTCTTGCAGAAATAAAGTGTACAAACATTTCCCAGACAGACAGACAGACAAAGTGAGTTGATAGAAGCTTTGTGAAATTTTCAAATTCGAAGTAAACGGACGAGGATCACGTTGTATTATATAATTATTGTTTGTATGTCAGAAACCAATCAATAGCTTGACTCTAATACGTCGCATGGTTAATTAACTTAATAGACAATTTGTTTAAGAAATTATCGCTATGCACATTTCACGAGTAATCTGAACCTGTAGACTTTGATGTGTTTTTTTTTATAATTTCACCACCATACACAACATTTGATTGACAGTTCACAAGACTTGTCCGTTAAATGCTCTAGTGGTTCTGTATCAGATCAGATCGTTTGTGTAGTGTGTGTATGGTTGTGTGAGAGAGAGACCGTGCCCTTGATTGCAGTGACACAGAATGGGGAAAAGGGGAAGACAACACACGATTTTGCTATCAGAGTTGTTAGACATTCAAGATGGCGTTGCCAAGTAGAGAGCTTCAATATGGTTTTACATTGTAACGGTCCAAAGTTGTACACCACCTAACGCACAGTTTCACTAGTCTCACAAGGCTTACACACACACACACACACACGCATATAACATTTACACACACACACACACGTGTATATGGGAAGCGCGGTGGCTGAGCGGTAAAGCGCTTGACTTCCGGACCGGGTCCGAGGGTTCGAATCCTGGTGAAGACTGGGATTTTTAATTTCGGGATCTTCGGACGACTCTGAGTCCACCCAGCTCTAATTGGTACCTGACGTTAGTTAGGAAAGGTAAAGGCGGTTGTGCTGGCCACATGACACCCTCGTTAACCTTAGGCTACAGAATCAGATGACCTTTACATCATCTGTCCTATAGCCCACAACGTCTGAATGTGGAAATTTACTTTTACTTTTACAAGTGTATATATTGCAGGGAAAGCTTGGAGCCTGACTACTTTCCGATTCGGCAATCGTTGCGCACATTGGCCGAATGATATGGCCAAAGCTAGCTATGAAAAGACCAGTGTAGTTTGTACTGCTTTGGCCTATTAGTTACCATTGTGTTCTCCAGCAATGGTCATGTACTTTTATCAAAGATAATTTATATTTTAAAAAGTTAAACAGAAACATCAAAAGGAGCTCGTCACATTTTCTTCCGACTTTGGCTGAACCATCCATATCATTTCGTTAACTGTCCAAATAAAGTACCTGTTGTACATTAACCAGCAACACCAGCGACACCAGCAACTGGGAAGAGGTGGCACTGGATAGGTCCAGGTGGAGAAAGAACATAAAGGAAGGGTCTTTGATTGCAGATGCCATACACAACAGAAGCAGAAAGAAGGGTGAAAATGCAACGGCGCCTGGTGACTACATATGCCCAACCTGCGATCGCAGCTGTGTATCAAGGATCGGCCTCTTTAGTCACACAAGAGCTTGCAAGGGGAAAAGATCGTCTCTCGAGACGTAAAATGCCACAGATTGTACATTAACTAGTAAGTTTTAGCACTCTTTGCTACTTAGCCGTTTTTGTCTTGCCTATCAGGATAAAGATCTAGATAACATTAGATGAATTTATTTTAGATTTTAATAAATCGATCTTTAAAAAAAATGTTGATGGTTGTTTAAAGCCAAACGCTTTACAAATTAGCCAAGCCAAGCCCCCTAACAATAGCAAGAACATATCATCATAAAAGCTTTTACCGAAAGTTAAATTAACCCATTAAAATCTAAATCTGCAATACTCGAATTCATTTTTCCCCCCATGTATTTTCTGATTATTAAAACAGCTTGGACGAGAATAGGGTTAGTATCAAGCTAACGGTAACTCAACAACACTGGCTAGAACAAGGGAGATGATATTTAGTCCCGGACTATATTGAGAGCAGAACTAGACTGACGTCCATTGCAATCACCATAAAAGGATAGACCGAGGATATAATACAGAAAACGATTCCAATAAAAACATCAGGCGAGCTTAAAAAATATCTGTGAGCTAATAGAGACCGATTTGGCCAAATAAGGAACTATTTGGCAACAAAGTCTCTGTTTGGCCAGGTGCAATGATTCGATTAGGCCAGACAAAGGGGACGTAAATGCGAGTTAAAGGATATTGGGAGTTATTGCCCATGGCAGCGTCCTCTGAATGGTGGCTAATCTTTTGCAGACATGCGCAATGAGGCTAATAAAAAAACGGTCCTAAAATTACTAATTTAGATAAACGTGGGAGAGTGAGGGGAGGGAAGGAGGTCTAGAAGATGAAGAGAATTATGAGTGAATGAAATATCAGGTTTTGATTGACAGGAGGGGCATGCGCTCTAAAAGAAAATCAAAGAATGACAGATGTCTGTACGAATTCTAGGATTCTTGCAGGAATTTGAGGATTTTATCCCCCAACTTTTTAACTGCATGTCCAAGCAGAAGATAATGAAATTCTCTTGCAGGTATAATAATAGTAATAAAGATAAGAAACAGCATGTATCGCGCTCCCCCCCCCCCTTCCTTCTTTTCATTTGGAATCTGGCCCTGGAAAATATTAGGTTACTGTTGTCCCAACCCCCCCACCTCGCTCTCTCTCTCTCTCTCTCTCTCTCTCAAACACACACAAGCGACATGGTTATTTAACTCTCTCTCCTAACTGACGATACCAACGATGATTTCACCAGAATGTGGTAAATAATTAAGGAGAGAAAGAGTTAAACCTATTAGGTTTTTCAAGGTGTGGCTTCTTCGTTTTTTGTGTTTCTCGAGATATAAATCAAAGGGAAAAGAAGTCAAATAAGTCATTCGTCTCCTTCATTTCATCTACCTCATTTAAGTGACTGACTGACTTTTTTTTTGTCCAAACAATGTAATTCAATCAGGAGTTTATTCATCAGTCAGAAGTTAATCACTCAATCAGTTACTAAATCAGTTGGAAGTTTAGTCATTAAGTCAGCAGTTCATCACTCGAACAGTCCCACATCAGTTTGAAGTTGAGTCACCGTATCAGTCAGAAATTCAGTCACTTCATCACACGTACTCAACCAGTTACTTCATCAGTTACTCGATCATACTTTCATTCGATCTCGAAGTCAGGTATACATAAGTCACTTTCACCAATGGGCTCTCCGACTTCCTCCTCTGAGATGGAAGTACACATTGGCGTAGCTAGGGTGGGGGGAGGGAGGAGAGGGGAGGAGAAATTGAAAATCCCCCAGGGTCCCCACTTGAGGTGGGTCCCCAGTTAAGTTTTTTTACATTAAAAATTAAATATTACGCAAAATGCATTGGCTTTCGGGCTACTGTAGGGCGGGCAGGATATGGGGCATATTTTTTTTATACATTTATGGAGGAAGATGGAGGACTTGTTGAATAATGGGTAGACGTTTTCACACTTCGTCTCAATCTAATCAAATCACTTGTAAATTCGATGGCAGACGTCAATAATTATACTCAAATATTAACCCATTCTCTGCAGTGTTGGAATCAGGGAAGTGGCAATTCATTTTAACTTGTTGATTCTAACCCTCCCCCCCCCCTCTCCTCACTAACACCAATTGCTCCACGACCAAGGAGCGGCTGCCATTTTGCTGTGTAATTAGTCAATCCAGGACCATCATTACGTTGCTATCGAGATTCTATTCAAACTATTTGCCAAAAGCATTAAAGCAAACCTGCAGTAATACTCTAAAAAAGAAGCAAAAAGAAAGCTAATAAAAAAAAAAAGTTAAAAAAAAAAAGATTATAATTGGCATTGAGAAGCCACGAGTTTTTCCCTTCTCTCGGTATTGACCACACCTTCTCTTCCTCCCCCCCCCCCCTCCTTTTTTTTTCTTTGCCGTAGAACTGCCAAATTTACCCTATCGCCAGAAAGGGGGCGAGACAAAATATAGTGCCAGAGAACGCGCGTGAATCTGTCGAATTTCTCACGATTGTGGACTTGACTAGAGGCTACTTGTTTACAAATAACATTTAATGACTACAGAAGTTGGGAATTCAACCTAAAGGGAGGGAAGCGGGGGAATTTCAAGGGGAGAGAATCGGTGATAGCGGTCTTTAATTTTTTCTTTGCACGTGCCCAATATTTATTCAAACTGCATCGACTGCAAGTTTTATAACCTCCCTTTCCAGCGACTCTCCTTCCGCTTGTGTTATTTCTATTTTCCTTTATCTAGCTTGATATTTAATACTAATCGACCCACGGCGTAGCATACGCCGCTATTTCGCTGAGATTGCCTTAGACCACAGCAACTTATGCGACTACATTGGGCCACACATTTTCATAGGACCAGCGCTAATTCTAGGTGTAAATTATTAAATTAAACCATTTCATAGCTTATAACAGATTTCCCGCTGCCTTACGATGAGCTCGTAAAGTAACTCGTTACGTTGTGAATAATGAATAAAATGCAAAGACGAATTTTATTTTAAAATGAATTTTCATTTATTATCCACATTTTTACCCAAACTTGGCCCCACAGAATTTATTTCGCATAGGTCCCCACAATGGTTAAGTTCGGCCCTGCTATTTAGTATCGGATAAATACAGAGAAGATTACTTGTTCTCCCAACCCCCCTTTTTTTTTCCACTTGTAAAGATACGTGGGGTAACTCTTGTTCGACTTGTAGAAATAACAGAATGATCTTTTCTTTATGTCATAGTGTCCAGACTGTTGAGCCATGAAGAGAATTATAAAAATTATATATATATATATATATAGAGAGAGATTATGGTGAATGTCTGTTTCTGATTGTTTAAAATTGAGCATCAAATAATGTTTTGGATTGATTCAATGGGCTAATAAGTTCTCAACAGACACAAGAGAAAAATCCAAAGAGATTCTTTCCGAAGAACAGGCAGGCGCCAGGGCAGGTAGAAGCACTGTGGAAAAAAATATTTAACATCAGTCTGTTTAATGAAAAATATCTTCAACACCCATAAAAAATTGGTTCACAACTTCATAGACTTTAACAAATCTTTTGACCGGGTTTGGCATTATGCCCTAGCAATGGCCCTGTGGGAAATGGATTGCGCGGGGCCCAGACTGGGTAGGGATAAGGATGATAAGTGAAAATTAAGATTTTGTATTAGAAAATAAATTCATTTTTTGGTTCATCCTTTACTAAGTACAAAATGACGATCAAATTGGCTTTACCTTACGAACCATGCGTGTAGCGAAGTCATACAGTATATCTTCAAAAGTATGTTTCTTACATAGATCATGCTCATAGCTAAAATTCCAAAAATTGTTCAATCTATCTTCGTGAATTTTTGACCTCAAGTATGTCTTAATTAGTTTGAGATGAGAGAGGCCTCTTTCATGGCTGCCTGGTCGAGCGGTCTGCACGCTGGACTGTCGTATCGATTTACCGATGGTCCCGGGTTCAAACCCTGCCCGCTCCCATCCCTCGTCGTCCTGCGGGAGGTTTGGACTAGGAAATAACTATCTTCAACTCTGAAGGAATTTCCGAAACATGTAAAACATTTTACAAAACAAACAAACGAACATCATCCGATGCCACAGTTACGGGCATTGATACATGCCCTTTTTTTTTTCGCGCATATCAGTAGAGTTTCTTACATTGAGTGATAACCCAAAACGACAATGTTGTCTATTTTTCAGGAGATTTTTATGAGTTTTATAGATATATAAATAATTTCGGGATATTTCAAGGCTTTTTTCATATATTTTGCAATATCAGGAGATTTGCAGGAGCTCCTGGAAAATCAGCAGGCCGCAGTAACTCTGCTATAATGGTTTAATTTTATGATGTACACATTGAATAAGCGCGGGGCCTATTAAAGTGCGGAACCACTGCTGTCGAATAGGTTGCAGTGGCGGGGATAATACGACATGTCTGTGCTAGAACGCAATAATCTTCAATCCCAGAGAAACGTCTGAAGCATACAAGACATAGACGACTAAGTGAACTATAATTCTAAAATCTGACTGAGTTTATCTAGTCATTTAATCAAAAAGTTGACTTCATAAAAGTTGACTTCATAAAAGTTGACTTCATAAATGAGCCTTTAATCCTATGTGTGAGCAAAGTAAAAGTTGACTCAATCAGTGGCGTAAATATAGCGGGGGGATGGGAGGAGAATTAAAAATTTCCCCGGGCCCTTAACTTAAGGAAACCCCAAATATGTGTTGGAAATATTTTTAAAACGTTAAATATCAAATATTACACCATTATCTTATGTCATGATGTCGAAAGTCAAGATGCAGCCCTCTCCCGGTCACCCGAAATGATGAAGAATTCCTAGCTTCGCCACTGCTCAAGAGTATATGTACTAGTCGATTAGTCTCAAGAATACCATTCCCAGGATGCTTCTTGTTGCCTCTCAGAGGACTGTACGGCTGCGGACGTGCCACATCACCTGAGAATTTCTCAGTGGAAAGAGACTGCAATGAATTTTGTTTCTCTAACTACAATGAATTTGGTTTCTCTAACTACAATGAATTTGGTTTCTCTAACTACAATGAATTTGGTTTCTCTAACTACAATGAATTTGGTTTCTCTAACTACAATGAATTTGGTTTCTCTAACTACAATGAATTTGGTTTCTCTTCTAACAAAACTAGGCCCTGGCAGTGCCAGAGAGTGAATACTCGTCCGTCTCAAACATGATAATAATAATAATAATAATAATAATAATAATAATGGTAAATTTTTAAACACTTTGAAACGCTATTAGACAAACTACGTTTCTTTTTTATTTTGTTAAATTGTTTTTGCTTTCTTTAATATTTTAATATATAATGACCAGTTAAGATACATTAATTAAAAGTACAAGAAATCAGTACCTTTTTACATGTTTTCGTCAACATACATACATAATGTATAAAATAATGTATCTAGTACATCGTCAGCCTGTTTGTCTTGTGTGTTACTGTAAACTAAAGTATCTGAATAAACCATTTAAAAAAAAAAAATCTAGTACATTTACCGCTCAATCGATTAATAATCTATAATATTTCTACCTCATCTGTAATTTGACGTATAATCTTTGAATAATTTATAATTTATACAATGTTTATATCACCTCACTCTGTCTGTCTCTCTGTTAAAAAAAATTGTATCAAGCTTTCTTTTAGATGACATTACAAGGATCAATAAAAATTATTGACCAATTAGTTAAGTAACTGTTTGTAATTAATAATTTTGTTTAGTGTCGAAGAAGTGAAATACATTTTAACTTGGCTGTAGAGGTGGTATACGCTGAGTTAGTCCCCTTTTTAGGTCGCCACTCTAAATTGTAATGAACCAAATAGACTTATAGAGCCACGGGCGCCCGCAGGATTTTTCGTAGGGGGGTGCAAGCACTATCGGATCCAGAACTTTGGAGTGTGGGGGGGGCGCGATTTTTTTCCAAACCCTAACTCTAACGCCCAGTAAACCCTAACCCTATGCATAAACGTGCGTTCTGCATATATATATAACATACTCAGCACCAAGGATCACAGTAAACGGACAGCCCCTTAACGTGGTAGACCACTTCACATATCTTGGTAGCATAGTGTCAAGTGACGCCTCACTTTCAAGGGAAGTTGATAACCGTTGGGCCAGGGCCAGTAACGCTTTTGGACGCCTACAGGCGAGAGTTAGGAAGAACAAATCGCTTCGCCTACCTACAAAAATAAATGTCTACCAGGCGGTGGTTCTCTCAACCCTCCTATATGGCTCTGAGACATGGACACTATATAGAAAACAGCTAAGACTCCTTGAGCGCTTTCACCAAAGATGCTTGCGCTCCATCATGGACATACGATGGCAAGACCGCACTACAAACAGCGATGTCCTTGCGAACGCCGGTATGGACAGTATAGAGGGACTTCTTATGGTCCGACAGCTACGCTGGGCAGGGCACGTATCCCGTATGGGAGACGAACGTATGCCAAAGGCAGTCCTTTTTGGTGAGCTAAAAGGTGGTCGACGTAACAGAGGCGCTCCACGGAAACGCTTCAAAGACCAGCTTAGGCGTCAACTTTCCTTGGCTGACATAGAAGAGAGCACCTGGCTGCATGCGGCGTCGGAACGAGACAGCTGGAGGTCACTCATAAAGGCCGCAGGATACACATTTGAGACCAAAAGAAAATCTGCCGCCGAGGACAAACGCAGACGACGAAAAGAAAATCTAAACCGACCACCTGCGGACAATGGTTTTGCTTGCCCTGGATGTGGCAAAATATGTAGATCACAGCTGGGTCTGCACAGCCACGGGAAACACTGTATTCCTCACTAATCTTCGGACTCGAAGACAAGCCTATTATTATTATTATATATATATATATATATATATATATATATATATATATATATAAAGAAAAGAAAGCTTGATACAAACGTTTTATCAGAGAGACAAACAGAGTGAGGTGATATAAACATTGTATAAATTATTGAAAGATTATACGTCAAATTACAGATGAGGTAGAAATATTATAGATTATTAATCGATTGAGCGGTAAATGAACTAGAGACATTTTTTTTGTACACAATGGTGTGAAGTTAACAAAAGAAAGTAAAGGTACTGATTTCTTGTACTTTTAATTAATGTATCTTAACTGGTCATTATATATTGAAATATTAAAGAACGCAAAAACCATTTCACAAAATAAAAAAGAAACGTAGTTTATCTAATAGCGTTTCAAAGTGTTTAAAAATTTATATATATATATATATACTAGCTAAATTTTACCCGGCTTTGCTCGGGTTTTTCTTTCTACAAATAGCATACATGAAGTCCCTTTGAATAATCAATTTTTTTCGCCCCAGGTGTAATTTTTGCAATACATCTTTTTTTTTGGTGGCATAATGAATCTAAAAAAAATAAAAGTAAAAAGTTGAATAGGTGACGTTTTATTGCATAACCTGTTAACACAAATAGTTTTCTCAATACCCATTTTATTTTTTACCAGTCCAAAAGGTAGGCTACAACGTTTGGAGAAACCACATATGTTTCAAATAATAATAATAAAGATAAGATAAGATAATTTTTATTGATCCAATTTAATGGAAATTCATTTTGATTACAATTGACAACCTCAGCGTAACTACTGTACAAAAAACAATATTGATGAAAAATTCGAACAACATTAACATACGAAACACATACACATTCACAACCAGCGCTTTATGAATTTGACTTCTATGTACTTCTCGATGTCAACAGCTGATCTCATTATAAAAAGCAATGATAAACCTTTTTTTTTTCAGACGGAAATATACACAATTTAGCAATAATAGCATAATACATTCACATGATGGCCCGTGTCTTTCCATAGCCGAGTAGGCCTAATTTTGTAGATTAATAGCTTATGGTAGATTCTTACTATCCCAGTGAGAAAATTGTCACATGCAGACGATGTTTAGTAAAAGTTTATATTCATTGCTAATTTCCCAAAGATATCTGCACATTTTTCCCTTTTTCCTATACAAAAATGTATAATAGTTGAACGTTATATTTCTTTCGAGAGAGAGACAGATCCATGTAATAGCTTGTGATCAAATTAGTCAATCACAATGACTAAAACACTTTTGAGTTTGTGTTGACGTAGATCAACACGCTAACGTAAAGCCATTAACTTTGATAAAAAGTAGATATCTCACTCTCTCTATAGATTTACATATGTTTCTTTTATTCAACTATTTAAGCTATATGAAGTAGGCCTAATAAGTGGCCTTATTGTTCCTACCAATAGTAGTTTAAATGTTTTACTGAAGAATATTGTAGATCTACAATCAGTAAAGATATTGAGCTCGCTGTCTTGTTTATTTACGTTTTATAAATTATTGAATACACTCACGTCTGAAACTGAAAAGTTATCTTTAGAAATATAAGAGTTCAAGCCTCCAAATGAGAAGAAAGTAGTTTATTATATCTAGGTCATCAATGAAATGAAAGCTTTTAGATCTAATTTTAAAATAGTTATTGTTAATTAAAAGTATAGTCATGTATATAAGAGAGTAGTCTATATTGAATTCTCATTAATTTAAATTAAAAAATAACGCAAAATAGAGCTTAATTATTCAATTTATTGTTCAAAGGTCAACATCTGTTTTTATTTTTGTGTAGCTATGTAAGTTCATGACCCCTTGACGCGTCTCCTTGGTGACCTCAATACGCGTTGCGTACACTGTTGGGCGTGTTAGCGGCAAAAAACAACAACAATACAATAGATCTAGCCTATATTTTAAAAGCAAATCATACGCGTGAATGTAATTGTTTATGTAATATTGTTAGTTTAATTTTGTATAGCTCTTGAATCCTAACAATTTGAATGCCACAGCAATCTAGTCAATAAATAAAAACTTGTGTGACACATTAGCATCTAAGATTTGACCTAGATCTAGATACAATAACGGTGTTATCAGGTCTAAATGCGCATAAGTAAGTAAATCTGAAAGAAAAAAAAAAGTAAATTAAAAATAAAGATTTAAAATTAAACCAAATCGGTAGTTGTAGGTTTAAATGTTATGAAAAAATACAATAAAAAGTAAATTGTATTATGTATATAGTTTATTACTTAAATAATATGCATTTATAATGCGCGATATTATAATTATGACCTATGACGTTCATTTCATTTGTACCACTGCGCGACACATGTAGATCTAGACATGGCTTGTGACCTAGTTTTTGTTAGATACAATAGTCTAATAGAGTTGGTCAACTTTATTTTTTTTGAGGGTCTTAAGTTTGTTTTAGGACTACAATACATACACTAAGTTGGTACCCAAGGAACATTTCTGCCAAGTTTAATGAAAATTGGTCACGCGGTTTTGATTTCCATTCGATACATACATACATACATACATACGCTAAACATTCAACTTTATAGTATAT
>JADKLZ010060676.1:0-11545 GCA_021533235.1 Biomphalaria straminea | reverse complement strand
ATTCGATACATACATACATACATACATACATACGCTAAACATTCAACTTTATATATTAGATAGATATATATATGAGAATAAAAAAAGCAGTGTTTCTCAAACTTCGTCGAAAATAAACAAACGAACCCAGTCATGTTGAAGCAAGCTGGGGGTCTGAGTGAGGGCTGTAAGCTCTCATGATAGTCTGGGGAAGCGCTGGAAGCCTACATATAAGTGGGTTCGGGGCGAAGCCCCGACGCCAAAAGCGTTTTCTTGCATTCTTCACTACAGAAACACAATCTCCTAACATCTACCGTTCAATATTGATCAGTGCAGTACGTGGCGAAGCTCGACGCCATAAGCGTTTTCTTGCATTTTTCACAGCAGAAATGCTTTCTCCTGACACCTGCAGCTCATTATTCATCGTATGTTTGTCACTTTGGTTTGTTACAGAGTTATAATTCAAAGTTGTAAACAAAAAATTTCGGAAGTGGTAGGTAAAATTAAATGTACCAATTAGATTCTACTCTAATTTATTTTGCATTTTTTCGGATTCAAGCATAAATTGTGAGCTATAGTCCCACATTTATTTAACAAGAAAAATATCAGATTGAGTAAAGGTTGGAATAATGACTAGTGAAAGAATATTTGGGTTAGGAGCACCAACGCTATCGCTAGGGAAGGTTAATGAAAAAGAATGCAGCCGTAACAGTACAACTTTGGCCAAGTATTTGTCCTTGTCTAGACTGTACAATGACACTAGACACATGCAGCGCGTCTATCTGAACAACAGGTACTAAACCAATGAAGTCGAATACAATCGCAATCAGCAAACCGAACACTCATAGACATCTGATCAGTGCCTGAGATATCTGCAGTTTCATCTCAAAATACCCAGAAAATGCAAATAATTCATGATGCTACAGCTCGTATGTTTTGGTCTATTTCAGCTGCCAGTGCTCCTTTTAACCAAATCAACGTTTTGACTTCGACGATTGCATGTGAAGAACTTTCTTGTATCTCTTCTATTGTAAACTGGAAGACAACTTTAACCTGCTATTTTATCGAGCGCTTCACCGACGGAAACTCCGTAAGACTCTTTTGTTCAAAGAAAATAAAACATTTATCAAATTGAAAGATAGTTGGTAAATTAATTAATTAGACCTGAATTAAATATTTTCCCCTTTGCAACTTCTTATGTGACTAAAGAGGCTAATCCTATGTACTTTCACACTTCTTTCTACTACTATTATGAATGACATCTTCAACCCAGGACTTTCATTTAATGCTCGCTCTTTATGTGGATCTATCCAGCACTACTTTTTCCCAGCTGTTAGTGCCGATTTTGTCACGTGCATACATCACTATAGTTTAGCAGTGGACGACCAGAGATTCTCTGCCTTCTGTTAAATCAACATTCAGAATGTCTTGTGGCAATCAAAATAACTTTAGCTATATGCAAATGAAAACAAATCGTAGCGAGTAACATGCTATAGACACCCTTTATAGTGCTGACAATTCCAAACCTATAGTAAATCTTACATGGTCGGACATAAACTACTGATTGGCCTATTCTAGTAACAATAATAGCGTATCTTTACAACTGTACTTCAGTGGAAGCACTACTTGTTATGTTACTACACTTTACAATAGTACAATGATAAGCCTTTAGATTTACACTTGGAAGATGATGCGCACAATTTTCCTGAACATTAATTTATTTAACTCTTGAATCAATAATGCATGGGGGTAGGGGGATACATGGAGGTAACACTTGCATCCCCATGGATTCTGACTAAATCTACATCTACGTAATAAAAAACACATCTGGATGATGTTTTTCATTAAATTTTTTTTTTTGAAATTGGCTACAATGTGTCTACTCACAATTTAGAGGCACGCACGTAGCCTACATGGCTAGCCATCCATTCCATACGCCTGGGCTAATCTACTACTACATTAAACAGTGAAAGCACTACATCTTTAGCTGCTAGTTAGAAGTTAATTGATTTGGTGGTGCGAAAAATTTACTAAAATTTGGCTCGACAACTGATGTCCAAAGCTAAAAAGCTGAGGTTTCTTAAAAAATAAATAAATTTGGTTACTCAGAATTCAGGGGGGTGCAAGTGCACCCCTTTGCACCCCCCCCCTGCGGACGCCCATGTATTGAATCTATACAATTTTTTTTTCTAGTCCTGAACTACCTCACAAGCGACACAGAGTGGTTAGCACCTCGGCCCGAGGAGATGTGAGTCATGAGCTTGAATTCAGGTAATTCCCCCCCCCCCCTATCCTTTTTGTTCATTGTTTGAGAAGCCAATTACGGTAAAAATCCACCCCGATATTTATTTATTTTATGATTGTCTTACTTAACTATTACAAACTTAACTACATAACTGATCCAAACTAATTGATACAATTACAATTTGTATAAGCTTTTTTCTTTTTAAAGTCTTTTTTTGTGTATCATATTTTTATTGCTTAAAAAAATTGTCCTTTGATAGTGATTCAGTTAGGCCATGTTCACATATAACTTCACATTCACTTTCACCTATCCCTTGGGCTGCTGTACGGTGTACCGTTAGGGCACCATACAAGATCTGTCAACGTTCTTTCTCCATTCTTCTCTGTCATAAGCCTTTGATAGACTTCATTCTTATATTCTTTCTGAAAATATTGAAATCTGCCTTTTTACCTGCCTGGGTGGACCACAAATTTTTCTTTTTAAACAGAAGATGCCTCAATTTGTAAACAAGGAGAAGGCAAAGCCTAGGTAAGGGAATAAACAGCTCAATTACTGCAATTTCTCTCAATACTGAAAGATATATTTCCGTTTTTTTATATCTAAAACAAAATTAATTGTTTTATTTTTTGTATTGATTCAAGTGTTGTCATCGAAAAATGAATGATTGTACAAAGTGTCCACTTGATCCGAGAATCGGAAGTGACAGAAAGATAGACAGATAGACAGACAGAAAGTCAGACAGCCGGAGTAAATATAAGCTTTGCAAAACAGCAAAATGGCTGGCTAAGCATTTTTTGTTTCACTTCCGACCTACTTTCTACAAAACGAGGCAGGAACTCTTCTTTTGTAAAGAAACAGAAAAGTCAACCCAAACTAAACTTTACGTGACGGAGATCACGTAACCAAACGATATGTTAAAATTGAGAGTCATTCCCCGTCGATTGCATTTCTTCTCTTATATGATAACATATTTTTATTTCTTCAACTAAAGTTGACAATGTTTAATATTAGATGGGAACCATAAAGCTTGTTGATCAATTGTTTAATATTTTAATCTTGGCTCAATTACCTGCAATAAATATAGACAGATACCTAAGAAATATGATAGGGCTTTAAATATTGTTTTCTTTTTTTTTCCCTTTTTTTTTTTCGAAACATAAAAAAAAAAAAAATTAAAATGAATGTTTGAGATTATTATGGTCAGTGCATACGGTTAGGGTTAAAAAAAAATCGCCCCCCCCCTCCATAGTTCTGAATCCGCTAGTGTCTGCTAGAAAAAATTGTATAGATATATATTGTTTGTTTCAATCAGAGAGGCGACCTATAAAGGGTACTAGATCAGCTTATACTTTTTTTTATTTAAGTATAATTTCTTTCCGTTGTTTGAGATACTTAACAAAATAATTAATCAGCAATAGTTAATTAGCTGATTGGTTAACTTTTTAAAAATTCATTCTTGTGTTTTCGGTTAAAATAAATAATTGTGAAAAAATTTCAGTATAGCATACTTTTATTTGAGGTTATTTAAAAAGGAAAAAAATGTATAGATTGTATTGGAGATTTTGAGTTCAACATTTATTACAATAACCTGATCCTTGTAATGGCTATTTTAAAATTCTGTTAACAAAATAACAGTGGTAGTATGATGGTCGAATGGGAAAAAATGTTGGTGATTATTTTCAAATAAGTGAAGTTCCCCCTTCAGACCTTGTGGTCTACAGGGCAGATGGTGTAAAGGTCATCTGATTCTGTGGTCTACGGTTAACGAGGGTGTCATGTGGCCAGCACAACGACCAACCGCCTTTACTTTTCCCCTACTAATGTCAGGTACCCATTAGAGCTGTGTGGACTCAGAGGCGCCCAAGGATCCCGAAATTATTAAATGACAAAAAAAAATATATAATGCCAAGATCTGATTTATTCAAACAGTTCTCTTATCAATGCTTACGTATTTAGTTTACCGGTTGGACTAAAAACCTTGGCTTTTAATGGATTTCTTTCCTGATATGAGCATCTACATAAAATAACAAGATTACAAAGAGAGTTTGTGTGATACACAAACTCAGAGGCGGCCCCCATCGGAGTCGGATCCCTGTCAGATCCGCCTATTAGCAAGATGTTTCGGATGTTTCTTCTAAGTTGAAAATAATTAACTTCTCGCTGGAAGACGGAGGATGGCGAGCGATAAACCTGCCTTATCAGACTTATCTTGATGTTTGCGCACTAGACTTTAGTTCGGATTTATCGTTGGTCCGTGGCTCAATTCCTGTATGCTCCCTTACTTAAATTATCGCAATATTTCTGAAAGAACAGTAAAGGTTAAATCATATTTTCAAAAGCCTTTAGTGTTTTTTTTTATCTAACCGTGACGGACAGACCAACCAACAGACAAAACGCACAAAAATATGCTTCTTTCATTTTAATGGGGGAACTACAAATTTTTTTTTTAAATCTGATTTTTTTTTAAAATTAAGAAATTAGTTTAGAATCATGTCATTGCCGGGCTTTATGCTAGTACACGAAAGTCGCTGCTAAAAGTTCATTTTAAAAAATGTGCGTGATATCTATTCGATATGGGCATTTCTTATAGTAACATTTCCTCCCTTACATTTACGTAATTGTTTTAAAATTGGTGTTTGTTATTAAAAAATAGCTTGCATAATTAATTTTATAAATTAAACGGTTTGCTTTTAGAAAACTAAAAGTAGCCGTTGCACCTAAACTTTTCAAGCCGCATTTAATGGTGAAATAATATTTTTCGTATCTCTTCTAGTTTTGTCGCCCTGAGTGTGACAGACGGACAGACGGACAGACGGACAGAAATTCATTTAAAAAATATGCGTGATATCTGCATTGCAAGAGCATTTCTTATAGTAACATTTCCTCCCTTACATTTATGTAATTGTTTTAAAATTGGTGTTTTGTTATTAAAAAATCGCTTGCATAATTAATTTTATAAATTAAACGGTTTGCTTTTAGAAAACTAAAAGTAGCCGTTGCACCTAAACTTTTCAAGCCGCATTTAATGGTGAAAAAATATTTTTCGTATCTCTTCTAGTGTGAGTGTGACAGACGGACAGACGGACATTTTGCACAAACCTTACAGCGGCTTTTCCCCTTATGGGGGCCGCTGAAAACGCGATGCACCAAAATTGCTAGTCCAAACGATCGATTTCAAATTCAGCTCAAAAGTTTGTTAGGATTAATATATACTATATATATAAATAATTAATAAATCTCTGAAAAGATCTAAATGTTCAATGCTTATAACATATAATTCGTTGTCATTGTCACAAATCATGCTTATCAACAGCTCATTTTAGTTCAGTAAGTCCAGTCGCTAGTGTGAATGCATTGGCCTATTTTGTTTTTGTTTAATTTTTGTAAGACAAATTATCTTTTGGATAATAAAGATTACTAGTCGACCTGCGGCATATCATACGCCGCTATTTTCCAAGGCGGGCCTTAGGCACTGCAACATATGCGACCACAGTGGGTATCGCACTTTCTTTGGACCCGTGCTAAATTTTAGGTGTATAAATTATTACATTGAACCATTTTATCACATATAAAAGATTTCCCGCGGCCTCTTGATTTACCAGGAGCCCCCTGGAAATCTCCTAAAATGTTATTAAATGCTATGCCGCCGGTCGAAAAAGTCCTGGAAATTTCCGGACATTATTAAAATCTTTTTAAAGTAAAAAAAAAAAAAATGCTATGCTATTTTGTGAATGAAAATAGTGCGGATTTGGATATATTATTTCCCATTCACAACATGCGGCGCCATGGGATCTTCCCAATTGCTTGATATAAGTAAAGCGAATGCGTGAATTCATGAATGAAAAATACCGGTACTATGAGAATGGCTAATTGACCTTAATTTACGCGATTTTAAGAATATAGCTGCACTCATGTAACAATGCTTTAGAAAAACAAATTTGAATGTTAATTTGATTAAATGGACTATAATTAGTATGTTCATGTGCTAAAGCATAAAACTATCTCTGCGAAGAGAAGTTCTATAATCGAGCCATGGGATCTTCCCATTTACTTGTTATAAGTAAATTCATGAATAAAAAAATACAACAACATATGCGACACCAAAATGTGTGCATTACAATTGTGTGTACATTATTTTATGTCTATAAATTGTGTTTAATCTCTAAGACTGAGGATCATGCAATTTGTTTTTTCATAATTTAGAAATCATAATTCAATAGTAGATATATATACATGTGTTTTCACGAAGTTACTTCCTTTTCCCGGTCTATTGATTTCTTTATGTCTATGCTATTTTGCGAATGAAATAGTGCGGTGCGGATTGGGTCCATGCACACCGTGGTGCGTGCGCCATGGGATCTTCCCTATTTACTTGTTGCATGTTGCTTGTTGCCCGTCTGACCTATTTACTTTGAGAAATATTATATAGATTATTATTATTATTATTATGATAGAAATCGAATGAGTATTCATTCTCTGACGCTGACATATTATTATTATTATTATTAGATATTATTATTATTTAAACATCACTGTGGTAACTATACTATAATCATCAAACACACAGGTCAAAAAGTCAATCTGTCTGTCTGTCACCAATACTGTTGCTCCTCTCTTCTAAAAACACATAGTAAAAATCTATGAAGAATAAAACGAGGCACTACTGGAAATCAAAGTTCAATAACTATGACATTGACCTGGCCGTTCTAAGAATTTGTTGGTAAAATGTTATATCAAATGTTTGACATGTTTTGAATTTTCCAACAGATTCTGAAGACAATGAGTTACTAGCCCTTAACTCTAACACGATGACGGGGGTGGGGGGTGGGAGGACAGCAGGCAGGGTGCGAACCTGGCACCACCGAACGACAGCCCAGAGCGCTAACCACACAACATTTTCTGATCACCACACTAAAAAAAGTAAAAAAAAAGTAAAGTTCCCCTTTCAGACCTTGTGGTCTATAGGGCAGATGATGTAAAAGTCATCTGATTCTGTGGCCTACGGTTAACGAGGGTGTCATGTGGCCAGCACAACGACCAACCGACTTTACTTTTCCCCAACTAATTTCAGGTACCCATTAGAGCTGGGTGGACTCATGGGTGCCCAAAAATCCCGAAATTAAAAGTCCTATTCTTCACCAGGATTCGAACCCGGGACCTCCGGTACGGAAGCCAAGCGCTTTACCGCTCAGCCACAGCGCCCTCGATCACGACACTGAAGCACCTCTTGATTGTGTGTGGGTGGAGATAGGAAGTCGGTGGGGGGGGGGCTGGGACTGCATACAATTGAATCACTCTTTTTTTTTTTTCAAATGTATTCTATGCATGAGTTGATTTGCTAGATATAAAAGACTTCCCCTGGATTTCAAAATGTCACAGTTATTGACCTCATCCAGGACTGTGAATCAAATAGGATGAAATAGAGAAATAAGATTTGAAAAAGTAAATATCAATAACCACAGCTCTGGTGCCATTGCGGGCTCGCTAGAGTGAATTGTTTCAATGAAAGCTGGTCTGGGAGTATCCTAAAGTAGTGCCCACTTTAACGGACACGCTTGACTGATTTCATTGTAGGCATTAACGGTTTCGTTGTCTTTGTTTGTTGAATTGTTTGACAAGCAAAAGTATTAAAAACAAGCAAAAATATTTAAAAAAAAACCTTAAAAACAAAAACAAAAACAAAACAAAGCTTAAGGGAAAGAGCTCCGTCCTTGAAACTATATCTACCAATTATTTCCCTTATTCGATATCAAACAAAATAATTAATTACCAATAATTAATCGACTAATTGCGTATTTTTGTTGAGCGATTCGTGTTTTACCTGTTACCTGTTACCTATCCCTTAGTCTGGTGGACCGTTGGGGCGCCAGGCAAGACTTGTGGACCATCTTTCTCCATTCCTCTCTATCCTTTGCCCTGTTTAAAACCTCTTTCAATGGTAGGCCTGTCCATTCTTTGATGTTGTCTTCCCACCGCTTTTTCTGTCTGCCTCTTCTTCTTTTTCCTGGTACTGTTCCCTGTAGGATGGTCTTTGCGAGTCCCGAAGATCTTGTTACATGGCCATACATTTTGAGCTTTCGTTTCTTCACAGTATTTAGCAGGTCATCATGGGGTCCGATCGCTGCAGTAACCCTGTCTCTAATCTCTTGATTTGTGATGCGGTCTTTAAATGTGATGCCTAGGATCCTTCTGTAGCATCTCATTTCCATTGCTAGGATCCTCCTCTCTAGCTCTGCAGTCAGCGTCCAAGACTCACAAGCATATAGAAATGTGGCCATGACCAGGGAGCGCATCAGTCTGATTTTGGTGCCGAGGGCTAAGCCTTTGTCTTTCCATATCAACTTGAGTTGAGATTCGTGTTTTACTAGGTACACTAAACAATTGTTTAAACTTTAAAGTATCAACTTGATCGGAGAATACATAGCGTTCAAATTCATGAAAGGGACTAAACCAGACTAATTTAGCAATATCTGTGACTACTGTGGTATTAGTTTCCTTGTTGCTATCAATCGAAATACTGAGTTACCAGTAATTAATTGCCTTATCGGTTACTTTTTTTTTTATTGATCCATGTCTTGTCCACGCCAATGAATAATCGTGAGAGGTTTCAGCTTGATTCGAGAATGTGTGTCGGAGAAATAACGTGCACACATTTTTTACGAGACAGACAGACAGACAGACAGACAGAGTGAGTTGATATAAGCTTTATAATACAAAGAACTTAAAAAAAACAATGCTTATATAAGGGATTGAACCGCACAATTGCTACCATATCTCTGAATACTACCATATTTGGATCAATAAAGTTATCTTATCTTATCTTATCTTATCTTATTTACCTTCCTTTTATATTTAAAAAATGGATTACTACTAATTAATTAACTAATTAGTTTTTTTTTTATTGGTTCATGTGTTGTCATCGCCTTTGAATAATTGTGCAATATTTCAACTTGATGTGAGAACGGGAGTAGGCAGAAATAAGGTGTGCGACATTTGTCCGGACAGACAGACAGACAGACTGACAGACAGACGGGGCGAATTGATATAAATAAAAAAACAACGTACATGCCACTTCAAGGGGATGATAACTTGCACTTACCTGTTCAACCAGGGTTTTATGTGATCAGCACAACGACTATTAAGCTTTACTTTGTCCGGAAATTTGAACGGGGTCTGAACTCAACCCCCGGATGTTCTTCAATCGCCCCTCGGCCATCCCTCCTATATCTCTAACTGTAAAAAAAAATAAATCTTAAAGCCAGAAAATTTCTCAAAACACTTGACACGGAATGTTCAAATTGTAAAGATGTCTTCTACAAAAACAAATATGTCTAATATGAAGACAAAATGGCACCCATCCAAAAAGCCAAACAAACTTAACCATGCAGCACTTTTAAATTAAAACGAAAAAAAATAACAAGTCATCATGGCTAATAAAAACATTATGGAAATTCAAAAGTCCTAAACATAACTTCAAATGCGATCCTTCTGTTATATTAACTTCTGTTATATTTACTTAGTTTATTTACTTCCGTTATGTTTACTTCCGGTTTTGTTTGAAGCTTATCGTCTGAGATCCTATTTATAACACACATCACATGCCATTCTTCAAAAATTCTATCGATCACAGTTATAAAAACAACAATAACAAACAACGTATCAAAACAACAAAGACCCAGAGGCCAGCAATGATTTTCCAATAATAATAATAACGTTGCAATTCTGCTTTTGGGCATTTTTTTCCGGTCGGATTTCCAAGAATAAAGTTTGCTTTAAAAATGTAATTTCCTATAAATAAGAGTTCGTTCAGTCCAGGCCCATCTAAGAATGAGATTTGATCACTTCGACGCAGTCTGTGCTATCACCCTAAATTACATTGTAGCGTCGGATCGTTTGCTAGGGTCATTGACTCACATCTCGTATTTCACCCCGCTCACCCCCGCTCTTTGCTTCTCCCCCCCACACCCAGCCGTGCTTTTAGAAGCCCTTCTAACTGCTAAAATTATACTGGGCGCTTGTCCCTTTGGCCCCCTATCTTTTTTTCTGAACGATGTTGTGTTTAAAGCCGAGTTACATGATTTATTGTTTTAAGAAAATATGCAAAAGGAAGGAAAGTTGAATTTCGTTGAGAATCTAGATCTATAAGTTTAACGCTAACAACAATTTCTTTTAATAGTACACTATTACTTGATAAGTATTCCTTAAAGTATCGCTAATGCTCCTATATCTGCAACTATGACTCTATAATTTGTGGACTTCAGCAGGTGTAATACAATGAACAGTGTATTTGGTCTTGAACTATGTACAACAACCCAATAACCTTCACCGCCCAACAGTATTATATGGTCTGGACGTGGATACGTTAACCTGTTTGTCTTGTGTGTTACTGTAAACGAATGTATAATCTGAATAAAAAAAATAATATATATATATATATATATATATAAAAAGAGAGAACAAAAAAAAAACAAAAAAAAAAAAACTATCGCCTTTGATGCTTCCACGAGCAAGAGACCAATCGTAATAGAAGCCCTGAACACTGACCTGCAACGTCACAACCTGTGGGTAGTGTAACCATAGCTCGTTGCCACGTCACCGGTCAGTTCTGAGGCCATCTCTAACGAATAGTCTCGTTTCAAGCAAACATTTACGTCACACTACTTTTTGCCAGATCTGAGGGGAGCCCCGAAAGCTGTCCATAAAGGGCCTTGGCGTCAGACGCCCTCCTTAATTAAGAGCTTCAGAAATACATATTCAATTTGCATAGAGCGCACAATTCGTCCGAAAAAAACAAACAATAGTCAGATGTAGTCAAAGATGGAGGCGGCAACGACCAGTACTTAATTAAAAAGTACATTCAAGATCAAATTCATAATAAGCAAAAAGGACGAAATTCAGCAAAAAAATGTGAGGATTCCGATATGATAAAGAAGAATCACACTGACGAGACTTATTGAAATGACTTCTTAAAATAAAATAAAACAAAAACATTTTTCGTCTGACCGCAGACCGAAGCAAGGTATGCATGGATTCTGGCTCAAGAAAAAGATTGCAGCCTCCTTCTTGTAGTTTGAATATTTACAAACAAGTCCCCCTTGTGATCTATAGGGCAGATGATATTCAGTGGCGTAGCTAGGGTGGGGAGAGGAGTGGGGAGAATTAGTAAATTCCCCCAGGCCCCCACTTGAGGGGGGCCCAAAAGGAGTGTTTTTTTTACATTAAGAATTAAGATTTACGCAAAATACAGGGGCCCCAAAGAGGTGGATTCCCCGGGCCCCCCGACTGACGGAAAATTTCTAGCTACGCCCCTGATGATATTAA
>JADKLZ010060671.1:0-16181 GCA_021533235.1 Biomphalaria straminea | reverse complement strand
TGTTTACGATTGTTGGAAGAGGTCCATTATGGTTTTGATTTTTTTGTGAATATTTAAAAACAAACGGATAATAAAAGAAGGTAAATGAATTTATTTTAAATAGATTTTATTTTAATAAGTACGAGAAATTCGAACTTTCATGTTAAAAGCAATTACTAAGCGCCGCACAAGGGAAGACACCCACTCATACAAAGCCTTGGGGGATAACACACAATTGATACTGTAAATCGTCCGACAGGTAGATATATTTGAGAGAGAGAGACAGATAGAAAGTAAGAGAGAGAAAAAGATAAAAATGTGAATGAGAGAGAGAAGTAGAGAGAGATGGATAGATGAGAAGAGAGAGAAGAGAGGAGACAAGATAAATTAACAAATACACACTGACGGAACAAGGCTCCGCACCATTCGCTACGAGACAAAGAGAGATATTTATGTTTGATTTGTTTAATACTACAACACAAGGCGAGTTACACTTCAAACAGTAAATAAAAGCCCTCGAGAAGTTTCGTGTGACGCATTCATCAAGTCCCCCCTCCTCCCCCAGCCCACAACACAAATCAGATCTGTTATTAATGATTAATGTCACAAGAAATTCAATCCGCCTTCCGACAAAGTCTTTATTTCCTCTTCGTGTATCATTTTCCTTTCTTCTTCCTTTACAGTCCAAGAACGACTCGTATTCAGCAGTGGTCAAAAGAAATGACCCAATGACCATCAAATATAAAAACCTCAAAGAAAACAAATAAGGTAGAATAGGCTGTTCAGTTGAAAGTGACCGTCATGATTTACTGTGAGACTTAAATGTCCGTCTTAATGTACTGTCAGACTAAAATGTCCGTTTTTATGTACTTGTCAAAACAAAAAAAAATGTTCGTCATAACGTACTGTCAAACTAAAATGTCCGTCATAACGTACTGTCAGACTAAAATGTCCGTCATAACGTACTGTCAGACTAAAATGTCCGTCTTTATGTACTGGCAGACTAAAATGTCCGTCATACTGTACTGTCAAAGCAATATGTCCGTCATGGGTTTATATATCAATGATAAATATATGGTGTATGTTTGTATATTTATACTGACCAGTAAGGCGTCATATTTCAACATTAGCCAGTAATGACACTAGCCATTAGGTTGTAATGATACGTATCTACACCTAGATGTTTTACGTATATCTCAACATCGGTCAACAGTATCAGAAACGTGTCACATTGCAAAACTGGTCAGTTGCATTTTGGCCCTTCCACGTCTATACAATTACCTTCATTATATAGATCTTTAAAAACAAAAATTGAGACTAAATCGCTCTCTGCACACTCCCTGACCAATAGATACGGTCAGATTTCGATGACTAATAAACGAGCGTGTCTTTGTCACGTGATTGTGTTCCGTCCTGCGCGAAGGTCAAACAATAAAACCCAAAGAAAATTATAACCCAAAATTATTTGAAGATGTTTAAACAAGCGTGTTGAGCAAATCAATACCCCTGCTTGCTACCCCCCTTCCCCCCCCCCTTTTTTTTTCTTCTTAAATCGTACCACAATCCTTCCAACAATCCTTCTGTAACTTTTTTTTTTTTGGTTTCCGGAGGGGTATGCGTAAATTGATAAACAGCCGAAAGACGTTTCAAAAACCTCCCCATGTTTATTCTTTTTAAAAATAGAGATATAAATAAGTGTTTATATGATTCGAACGTTTCTTCGGAGATAAAGATTATTACATTCTAGATCTAGCCCGAATCTCGTGCAGGAGAATTCGAAATTCGAACCATCATGGGTTCAGTGCGAATCGAATATCACTAGCACAGAAGTCGACCAAGCAGCAATATGTCGTTAGTACTTGTTGTATCTGGCAGTCAGGGGCGTGTGTACTGGTTTTAAGTATTAGGGTTGGGCTTTTTCCAAAATGGCGACACAATGAGAGAGTTCGACAACATGACCAGTGCTAGCAGATTTGTTAGAAATCACTGTGGCGATCGTTTCACGACAGTTTTTTTTTAAAGCCTTGCTTAAAGTGTCGTGATGACGAGGACTGACCAGTGTCAAAACATGGTGTCACGTGATTGTGATGGCAACAACAGGTTAGTCCTTCAGGCAAGGCTAAATCTCTCCCCCTCTCTCTGTTTTTCCTGTGTTTTTTTTTTTTATAAATTGGTTGCACATGTTCTTAACTGACCTTGAGAGCTACACCTCTCTCTCTCTCTCTCTCTTTCTCTCTCCATTATCATCAATGGCAGATTAATTTAACCGTCTGTATGTATATCATCGTGAAAGCACCCGCGTTTATCTAAGTGCTCTCACCTATCTTGAAAGGTAAACAATCCCAAATATCCACTGCTTTATCTCCCCTTCTTCTCTTTCTATACTCTTGTCCATGTTTATGTCTGTCTGTCTGTCTCTCTCTCTCTCTCTCTCTCTCATATGTACTAGACAATTCACTAACTATGTTACATCGACTAGATAATCAGCCTTTTAATTTAACAACCTAGAGTGGTCAGTTCTTAGAAGACATCACAATCGCTGACTGAAGATCATCAACAGCCTTGATGGTCTCGAAAAAGTGCAATCATAAAAAACCTAAAATGAAAAACCCTAATATGAAGTCACGAGAAAACCTAGAAAGAGGAAAATGAAAGTTTAAATAAATGGGCACTTAGATTTATTTTCTATTTTTCAATAGCTATCCCTGTTGTTGTTTTTTTTTTCCTTAGTTCTATTCGTATATCTGTCACACAGGTAATCTTCATCTAGGCGTAAAATCCTAACTTAACAGTTGTAACAGTAAATCAATAAAAAATTATATGTGCAGTCATATAGCTAGAGTTTGCGATTCAAGCTTAGTCAAGGTCTTTGTTGTTGTTTCCCCTTATTCGGGTGTTTCAATAATTAAACAAATGACTTTATCTATAACCTAGTACTTTTACAGCAATGCTTTATGTAAGTAACCAGGTGTGTTAATCCTTCATTTCTTTGTATCATCTGAAATCAATAATTATAAACAGGTGAGCACACATTTTCATAGAACCTTTTACAACAGATTGCAAAACAACATTTCCTATATTCTGTAAATCAGATACACCAAAAAGATATCTATTTATAAATATCAGTCATAAATAAAAATCCCCGAGACTATACACACACACATAGACACCCCAAACTTAGTTACCCATAAAAACTAACATTTTGAACTGAGTCATTTTTAGCCGAAATTTTTATTTAGAGATTTACTGCTCACATCCTCTTTTTCCTGAGAAACTACAAAACCATAACAATAATGAGAAACTGTTGCGGTGTAAAATTATTTTGTTTTGAGCAACACAAATAATCCACCTGTATATTTATTTGTTTACTTTTATATTTATATTTATTTGTTTATTTTCCGAAAATATTTTAATTTGAAAAAAATTGAATTCTTGGTAAAATTGTTTCATTAGCTCCTATGGCTGCAGAATAGACTTTTTTAGCGGCCCCCGTAAGGGGAAAAAGCCGCTATTAGGTTTGTGCAAAATGTCCGTCTGTCCGTCTGTCACACTCAGGGCGCCGAAACTAGAAGAGATACGAAAAATATTTTTTCACCATTAAATGCGGCTTGAAAAGTTTAGGTGCAACGGCTACTTTTAGTCTTTTAGTTTTTTAAAAGCAAACCGTTTAATTTATAAAAATTATTATGCAAGCGATTTTTTAATAATAAAACACCAATTGTGAAGCAATTAGGTAAATGTAAGGGAGGAAATGTTACTAGAAAAAATGCTCTTGGCATGTAGATATCACGCACATTTTTTAAAATGCCTTTCTGTCTGTCTGTCCGTCTGTCAGACTCAGAGCGCCAAAACTAGAAGAGATACGAAAAATATTATTTCACCATTAAATGCGGCTTGAAAAGTTTAGGTGCAATGGCTACTTTTAGTTTTCTAAATGCAAACCGTTTAATTTATAAAATTAATTATGCAAGCGATTTTTTAATAACAAAACACCAATTCTAAAACAATTACGTAAATGTAAGGGAGGAAATGTTACTATAAGAAATACTCCCGGCTTGTAGATATCATGCACATTTTTTAAAATGAACTTTTAGCAGCGGCTTTCGTGTACTAGCGTAAAGCCCGGAAATGACATAAATCTAAACTAATTTCTTAATTTTTAAAAAAAATCAGATTTTTTAAAACAAAATTGTTTAGTGCCCCCATTAGAATAAAACAAGCATATTTTTGTGCGTTTTGTCTGTTGGTTGGTCTGTCCGTCACGGTTAGAAAAAAACACTAAAGGCTTTTGAAAATATGATTTAACCTTTACTGTTCTTTCAGAAATATTACGATAGTTTAAGGATGGGAGCATACAGGAATTGAGCCAGGGACTTAGAAGGAACGTCCGAAACATCTTGCGAATAGGCGGATCTGACAGGGATCCGACTCCGACGGGGGCCGCCTCTGAGTTTGTGTATCACACAAACTCTCTTTGTAATCTTGTTTTTTATCGTTTCACTTCTGCGATGAGACATTGTAGTGTAAGATCGTTTTTATCTGATTATATCACAACAACTGGTGGGGGTTCATAATTAAATCCGTAGTATATATATAACTCTCTGACTTCATGCCTCTCTTTCTTTTACGTCATCGCGTTCATAAAACACATTTGCACCGCGCCGCACGTTTGTAACCATGGGAAACGTAACATCAAGGGCTGCAACTTTTTTTGTGACAATCGTAATGAAAGTCATGTTATTTTTTAAAAAACTTTAAAGCTAAGATTCAAATCTAAATAATCAAATTCTGTATCAACGCATTAAGCCTGCGTGTTAATTTAATTGGCAAGGGCAGAACTAATTGCCATAAACACTGGGCGTTAGCATACACACACACACACACACACTAAGAGGAAAACCAGAAACGTTCAAGACATAATAAAGTCAGAGAACGAAGTCACGAGTTCAACATGAAAGACTTGACTTAATGAACTATCTAGACATTTCTATTTTTATAGCCTGTTATATTTCATCGTGCTGTTGTTGATATTTTTATTTGTTTTTACGTGTAATAACAGCGGCCAAGCTATAAAGCAACATCTTAGTGTGTGAATAAGTTATTTTTAGCAATATATATATATTTATGAGAGAGAGAGAGATTGATTGATTGATTTTTCTTTTTCAATGTTTGTTTATAATAGAACATGATATAGTTTGACCATCGTGGTTCGATGTCATCCAGAGGGCTGGGTAGTTTGCACTGGAATTTTGTGAGACATAATTGTAATTTGTGCTATGTGCACTACATTTTCTAATTGCTAATTATGTATGCATATAAAAAATTTACAGTACAAAATTGGTTTTCTTAGATGTGAATAATTATATTGTCCAATATGTATGTGTTATTTTTTTTTTTGGGGGGGGGGGGGGGGCGGGTTACCTTTAAGTCAGTTTGTCATCAACGGTGTAAACATTATCAGAACAAAAGTCAAAGAGTTATTTAGCAAGTAGTCTTGTTGGTTTCTGTATAATTCATCATTCACCACTGTACTGTACTGTCTAGGCTCTATGCCTAGTTATCGGGTTGTTAATATCAGTTAATAACGGAGATTACTCACATTTATAAAAACCATTCAGCATTACAAGTCATTATAACAGCGCCATACGACTACAACATAATCGTTGACCAAGATGCGCGCCATCTGTTGTACTGGGTAGAGAGCCCAATCCAAAGTAGTGTCTGGCGCAATGCTCTCTGCATAGACTACAACATAATCGTTGACCAAGATGCGCGCCATCTGTTGTACTGGGTAGAGACCCCAATCCAAAGTAGTGTCTGGCGCAATGCTCTCTGCATTTCCCAAGATAACATACATCGTCAGCAAGTCCTTTATTGTAACTTTTCTAGCATTTCATAATGTAACCCAGCGCTGACATTATATTTCACAGCCCTCGTGGGTAGCCTTTTTGATGCGATCCATTTAAAAGCGAGCACATCATAAAACGCCCACTGCTCATAGATAATACTAAACACACGTTCCTTATCGCTATTTGAACATCTAAAAGCGAGCTTACAAACGAGGGCCACAGCTATTAGCATGGCATTAGTCAGTCCAAAGGTAACTTGTAACAAGTGAATCTGAGCGAAGTCTCACTCGTAAGTGAAATGACAATATACTAATAAATAAATAGAAGGCTGAAATAACCGAATAAGAGATGGAGATTGTAGCAATTACTAGATCTAAGTTATGGTATGAACTAATTTAACATATATTCCACAAATAATTGCCCTAATTACTGGCTAAGCGTTGATTGTTTTTTTTTTTCAGCAGGAGCTCTGGAAAAAAAATGGAATTCATTAGTGCCACTATTCTTTTACGGTGTATTTCATTACATACTGCAAACATTTTAATACTGAAAAATGCGTAAAAGGTTAAAAAAAATTATCCCATTGGCGTATGTATTTTTTTTTTATTCTCATGACCAAAAAAAAAAAAAACTGAATGAGATGTAGTCATTGAGAGAAGGTCAAATGCATAAAGCAAGGTCGGCAGCATTTATGAGAGAAGGAACGGTAAGGGGTAGGAATATAAATGCTACTGGGATTATTGCGTAACAGATAAAAATGAGGGGGGGGGGGGTCTAAAATGTGTTACTTAAAAAAAATATTTAAATGAGATGACAGGTGCAGTGTTCCTTTGACTTTCGCGGGTTCGACTTACGCGGAAGGGCAACACCACGTTGTTTTTTTTTCCAATTATTTCGCGTTTTTTTTTTAAACCACGGCGGCAATGCGAGGTATGTGTACAGTATTGGCGGGAAAAACTGAATACATCAACGAAGCGCCGTAGGAAGTTGATACTTTTCACATCATTTATATCGAAACCATGGATGAAAAAATGTAATTTAGGGAAAATATCATTAATAAATAATTCATGAGTAAAATTCGAATTTTTGTTTATGTTACTCTACCGGGGGGGGGGGGTGAATCGAATCTTGTTACGGTTTGTTACAAAGGAGAAGGGGCGGGTGCAAAGGGTATAATATCCAAACGTTCCAACTATATGTTTTATCTATTTATATTCTGTTGCGTAAGCCCGTAGAAGGGGTTGTATAGAAACAAATCAAAATACTATCATTAATCAAACAACTACAGAGGTATTTGTCAATTACTTTTAATCAAGGAAAAAAATGAAATTTTAATGGTGCTTACAAGTCTATACAATACCGGCACCGAGGGGTTAGGGGAGCATTGGGCAAATAGAATTTGATGGATGTTTGTAAGCCATCAAAATATGAATCTTGAAAATACGCCTACACATTTTTGATAACCAAGGACTCCCATTAGCCGCGAAGGATTCCCTATTCACCGTTTCCTGATTTAGTTCAAACGAATATGATTCCCCAATATTTCCTACTTTGGCATCTCGGTCTGTCACCTTTAACCATATGTCTGTCTAAAAGGTTAAAAGAAAACTTTAAAAAAAAAAACAGTCTAGTGTATATTATATTCTGATGTGAGATGAGAGTATGCCCTAGGGCATAGACAAACGTAACAGTTTAAGACAATAACTTCGGTTTTGTCAGCGGTGTATAGATATGAACAACCACGATAATGCATCAGCTAATCTAAATCCTTATTTTCCCATCGGCACGATGCTTGTCTTGTGTTTTTAATTATAAACATAAAACAGGCAAGCGTCAAGTAAAACTGAAGTCTTACTGTAATTTGAGAGATCGTTCTAGTTCTCTCTGGTGTCTTTATTTTTTTTTCCAGCCTCGCGTGTTTACGAGTGAACCAATATTACGTATAGTTTGTCCAACTTTCAAAGTAACAAAGGAAAGAGTAGATTACATTGTGGACAGGCAATACTAATATTGATATCGTCTAAAAATAGCACTATCGTCTATATCTACATACAAGTAGATTGTGCGGTTTGTTATCATTAGCCCGAAATAAAAAAAAAATCTTTATTTTTACAATCATTCGTTTAAAACAACAATGCAAAAATACAGTAAGCATATAATCAAACACATACACACTATGATGTATTCACATGTTCAATGTGTGGGCACGAGGGAAGAAAGAAAAAAAAAGCGGGGGGGGGAGAGAGAGAGGCGAGGGGTTCAAATCATACATACAACGCGCAGACAATCTGTTCGACTACATTACATGTGACATCCAGAATCAAACCCATATTTCATTAACAGTCAATAACGACACTGTTCGCAATAGATCAAAGCAAAAAATGAGCTTTATGCAAGCAATACGATCAATATATTTATCAGATCAGCAGGAACAGATTAGAACTACAGTGAAGCGAGTACTCAGGTGAATTAAGTTCTCAAATTTACGTCTAGCGACCCCAATTGTAAAAAAAATAAAATTTGAAGGTACTGTGACATGTATAAAATTAAGATTCTATTCATATAATAATAATAATAACATGTAGGGCAGAATGACATAAACCGCTTGATTAATTTAGTTAGAGGGCTAGAGTTCGAACATTGATGCAGACAGGTCCCCGGCCTTAGACTTACTGCAACCTATGCGGCCACAGTGTGCCCCGCACTTTCACAGGCCCTGTTCTAATTCTAGATGTAAATTATGAAATTATACCATTATAACTTATAACAGGTTGCCGCGGACTCCTGATTTTCCAAGAGCACATGGAAATCTCTTGAAAACATAAAAATCTCCTGATAAAAGACAAAAATCTCCTGATAAAAGACAAATATCTCCTGTTAAAAGACAAAATTCTAATATTGCGGTGTCATTCAATGACTTGAGCTCAACAATTCAAAAAGAAAGATTTGGCGATTCTTGATATTGCTATTGAGCTTTATCTAAGTAGGAAACAGAATTTGATGATATACTGTATGACTTCGTTACACGCAAGGCTATAAAATTAAATGTGATCGTGAATTTGTGCTTAGTAAAGAATAAATAAAATCCCAAGACAAATTTATTTTCCAATAATTTTTATTTCACTTTTTTTTTTTATTTTTATCCCTACCCAGACTGGGCCCCGCGCAATCCGTTTTGCATAGGGCCCCGCAATTGTTAGGGCTTCCCTGAATGCAGGACTAAGAATTTGTAATTCGCTATTTGACTCGAGTTCTGTTCAGCATGAAAACTCTCTCCCAGATAACCCTTCTTCCACCCCTCCAAACAAGTTTACAAAACAAGTTCAATATAAAAGACTATAAAAAAACCGCTTATAATACGCGGAAGTGCATCAATTATTTTTAATCAATCATTATCAATTTTTAAAGACTTGAAAATGTATTTTAAAATGCTTAAAATTATACCCACTAGCGCTATTAAATCCATTTACAAAACATAAATGATGTATGCACGTCTAAGATGTAATACTGAAGTGTAACAATCAATCATCTACACCAGTGTTTCCCAAAGTGGGGTACACCGGACCCCCAGGGCTACGGGAATAGTTTGAAGGGGGGTACGCATTAACTATGCTTCTCCTTCTCGTTGATGCAACGTTTTTGTTATTTATGGTATAACATTTCTTTCTTTATTTTTTATGAAAAAAAAAATAATTTATCGTTTATTTTCAACAAATAATTTTTTTAAAGTGGGGAGGGGGAGGGGTACTCAGAGTTAGGAAAATTATTAAAGGGGTACACATACGTTGAAAGTTTGGGAAACACTGATCTAAACAATATAATTAGAAAAAAAAATCCACGTTTTAAGAAGTAAAGAGCCCCCACACCCCCTTTTTTTTTTTTCGTTTGAGAATCTCGTTTGAGAATAAAGTCGTTGAACCGGATTGATATCCAGGTAAAAAAAAAAAAAGCGGATTATCGATGGCACAGTATTTGAAGACGTCACATAATTATATTAAAACAAAAAAAAGCATTTCTCGGAGACCGCGTTTTGGCTTTGTAAAATCCCTTTTTGTTGTGGCCCCCCCAAACCCCCCCCCCCCCCCCCCCAAACACCTTTTAAAAAACTATTTTGTGTTTTTCAAATGTATTTCCTTGTATTCTTTTAATGTCACTTTCTACTACCCCTACAAGTTAGTTTTACTTTAATAAGATCAACGGCTTTGTCTGCATCATTTGTGTCAAAATGTACAGGTCGCAACTGGGTTTGCCTATTAAAAAATTGCTGTTCATTCTTAATCTTCGGAATAGAAGTGACCTTGACATCACTGGCATGCAGAGCAGATTTCTTTCCGGGGGGGAGAGGCTCTTGATAATGTTGTTATGGCTATATATAAATTATCATATACAGCTAGAATATTGGCTCGCTCTGGTTAAAATTGTAAACATTATCGCTCCAATAATTTCTCGCTAAAACTTAGTATTGATATAGCTAGATCTTTTTTTAAATTTTTGTCCAAGTTATAACTTTAGATTTTGGCCTCGAAAATGCTTTAATCATCAGTCTAGCAAAAGTTTTCGATCCCCAATTAAACTACTTCTTTAGATCCTCGCTCTTGCTTTGGATCCCCCCCCCCTTTTCCCCGCAAAGCTATAATTTGATATCCTAGGTCTAATAACTGAGGCCATTGCTCTAGATAAAAATTTAAAATTTCTTATTATTATGTCAGACATTGACCTTAACGACACTATTTGGTATTTCATTCTCCCTCGACCTTCTTTAAAGCGTCTTAGTGTATTAATCTCTCCCCCCCCCCCAACCTTTTTTCCGCCTCTGATTTGCAGTGCTGCACAAGAAACGGTAGAATGCCAGTGACATCTTAAATCCTTCACTGTCACTACAAAATACACGAGTCCGACACTAAAAAATTATCAACGAATTGTTCCAACAAGTCACAGAATAATCGATACAATAAAGCTTAATTTGGCCAACACCAAATAACTCTTACTAAATCTGGACACCATCACATAATCCTGTTTACTGTACTACTTTATGATGCACGCACAGTTTGACCGAGGTTTGCAACATTTTTAAAGCATTTGCAGTTCAACCTAAAATGTTGATGGTAGGGTTAAGAAAAGCACTAACGAAAACTTAGTTTGAAAGAAGAAAAAAACAACCCAAAATGTTGATCTTGCAAGAAAATAAAAAAAAATTCGATCAACTCAAAACAAGGTTCAAAGCTAGTAAAGAAAAAAACTTAGCTAGTCAAAATACCAAAGATCTAGAAAAACTTTAAGGGAAAAAACATGAAATTTGAGGAGGAAAAAACTGAGCTAAAACCTAGACTTGACTAATTAATAAGGAAATCATAAAATGATAAGATTTAAATAAGCATAAAAAAGTGATATCTATAGATCCATATTAGTTGTTGTTTTTATTATTATTATTTACAAACGGCAGTACATGCACTGAGTGTGACCTTGACCACATCTGGTGCACTCCTAGCATCGCGTGCACGCTGACCGATATAAATATATATAGACACACAGTAACCTACAGAAGGAGTTCTTAAATATCACACGGACGAAGCAAAGATTAAAAAAACACACACACACAAGTGAAAAAAAAAACGCTCTAGCTTAAGGACAGAGAGAGAGAGAGAGGGAGCGAGAGAGAAAGAGAATGAGAGAGAACTACTTTGCCTCTTTAAATTATTTAACTCTTTCTCAAAGCAATCATGACATGACAACGAAGACTACAAGTAAATGTAGACTAAATATCCTATAGATCTCTCTGCAGTACACACACACAGTTTACGTTTAAAACACAAACCAAAATGTGGCACGTCTGATACGGAAATGAAGCAATCCTTCAATGAATTAAAACGTTAATAACGTACACAGTTCATTTTTCCCCCCGTAAATAGAGCAGTATTTAAAGTGAAAAAAAAATCCAGCACATGCCGAAATCCCTTGTCACTTTGCTGCCCTCGACAAGCAGCTCGCTCAACTCGTAGACCTTACGAGACCACGCCAACACGCAGACACTGCCGCTGGCCTTATGAAATGGTTGCGAAACAGGCGTTGTTTGTTTTAGTTGTGTATTGTTTTGTGTTGTAGTTTGTTTTGTTTTTCACCTCGGAGTGTCTGAATGTTAATTAACAATGTTTAGCGTGGATGAAAAATTGAAACACTGGTTTTGTTGCAGATGACTGGTTCTCATTCATTATTTACACAGAGGTCAGTCAATAACAGGCGACGCTCGTTGGAAATAAAGGAGGAGGGGGGTGCACTTGCCAGTACCGGTATTAAAAGTCTGCTTGCAATGTTGCACTGAAGAAATTTTATAATGTGTACGTCTAGCAAAGTGTTCTCTCTCTCTCTCTCTAACCACCTTCTCTTCCCTTCCTCTTTACCCAAGTGCAAGAAAACTAGATCTCGATGTAATACGTAGGCCTAGATAGGATGACTTCCCGCGGTCACCTCGCGAGGCTGGCTCAACAAATTGGTTACATTTCGAGACACAAGCGAGGGCTTCAAAAGTTGCCCCCCCCCCACTCGTCGTCTCACCAACACCACTGAGTACCACTGATAGTAAATTGTTTCTATTTATTTTATCTGAATCTACAGATAGCAAAGAGTTAAGATGAATATCGGACCAAACTATTTGACGAAAGCTATCAGCGCCTTGTCCACTTAAAAAGTACATAATGCTTTGAAATATGTTTCAGTCACGTCTGGCATCAGTCTATGTGACGGTTGGACAGTAGTTTATAAACACAAAATTATATTTTATATTTACAAAAAAAAAACACAAAAAAAAAACTCTATTGTGAGATTAGGGACAAAAATAAGGGGGGGGGGGGGTATTAAAATTAAAAAGAAAAATAGGATGTAAATCTTCACTTATTTCGTAATATTCCGGAGCGAATACCAGCAACCCTCGTGAGTGCCTCGTCTTACTCACACCCACCCCACACACACTTTTCGGTATGTAACCAATGCACGTGTTTAAAGGCACAATAAATTATACAAGAGAATAATAATGTAAGCAGACATCGAGGAAGAGGCGAGGGGGGAGGAGGAGGGGGGGGAGCGACAGCCGAAGACAACTTGGTTCAAAGAAAACAAAAGCACCACGAGAACAAGACACACGGATCGATTGATAGACACACAAAAATGAAGTATCCAATCGCAGTGGATAGAGAAGGCGCAGGTCCGGAGAGAGCGGGCGGGGGGAGGCGATGAGCGGTGATCATGCAGAAGTAAATCGCAGCGCCGACTGGCAGACGTGAGATGTAGCGGTTTGAAAATTCACAAGGAAAGATCTAGAGGGAAATAAAACAAAGCCGGACACCAATAATTAATGTGTTGGGAGAGCGGAGGAAGGAGACAGGGCGCCGCCACTTTCACAATGACACAAAACTCAGCCAGTGGCGTACAAATAAAAAATGAAATACGAGAAAAACATAAAACAAAGGTTATAAATCTTGTATGAAGTGTAATTGTATTAATTAGTTTGACTCAGTCATGTTATTATATATCGAACTTATGCATAATAAATCTGCGACTAGAAATATTTTTACCAATTGTTCTTTGTTCAGCTTTTAGCATCCCCAATGCGCTATGATCCTATCACTTGTCTGGACCAGTTGTGAAAGTGGGAGGGTAGTAGAGAGTATCTAGGTGAATGTTTACATGATCGTTGTTTAAATTTATTTATTTTTTTTAATGTTCACTCAGGGCTCAAGAGTCCTCAAGGGGACTAATTCAACTAATACCACCACATCTGTCAAGTACGACTTCTTTCCCTTGATTAAGATACCAAACAAAATAATTAATTACCAATAGTTAATTAGCTAATTGGTTAGTTTTTGTATTGATTTTTATATTGTCAGGTAAAAAAAATAAAAACGGTGAAACCTTTCAGCTTAATCGGAAATTGGGTGTACAAACTTTTTACCAGACAGACAGAGAGAGAGAGAGAGAGTTGACACATGCTTTATAAAAAATAAACAATATTGTTGGTTCTTGTGCGAACCTTTTATGGGTTTTGAAAGGTCATTTATTGCCCATTTCTTAACGCCATTGAATGTGTTGAGGTCGCCAGTCGCTTTTCAATCATTAAACGTCTACGGACATAATAAAATTCGTTGAGAAATAGTAGTGTAATAGATCAACCATTATTTATGATACGCTATACGGGAAATTTGTTCGTAACAAAATTTGTTGTTTTTTTTTTTTCTTTTTACCGTACTGTTATATTTTAACAGCTTTAAGCAGGATATGTTTACAACTCCACGTTCGGAAACGAAGCGCTAAACCTCTTGGCCACGGCGCCCATAAAGCCTACATAATTAATGTTAAAAATTGATTCAAAACAAATGTGATGGAACATTCGTGTGCTCCAGGGGCGTAGCTAGGAATGTTCCATAGTTTGGGGGCCCGGGGGCCTGGACATCTTTAGGGGCCCTCTGCAGTTGCTTATTATTAATTTTTTCAAAGTAAAAAACACTCATTTGGGGGCCCGCCTCAAGTGGGGGCCCGGGGGGATTTCCACATTCTCCCCCCTCCTCCCCCCACCCTAGCTACGCCACTGAGGTGCTCAACTCGACATGCGGACTCCATTTACAAATGTTGACACGTCGGCCATATTGTGTCACGATTTCAGCAGGAATTATACACAAAATGTGCATGGCGGCAAAGTTTAAATTAGATACTGTCATTATAAATGTTCCACTCTAAACAATCTCCAGGACGTTATATTCAAAGGTACATGTTGCCAATTAAATACTAAAAAATTAGTTTGTGCTATATGCGAAGGATCCTAGAAATGTGATTTGGCAATGCTGAAAAAAAAATACACAAAAAGCAATTATCCAAAGCCTTTAATTAAAGACATACCTAATTTATAAGTTTTTCTTGACATAGGATACACCAGATAGCTAGCAATTAATAGTTATCCGCCAGAGATGAAAATCTACAAAAACCTATTATTGATATAAGGAGGCTGTATGGAATATGGACATTTTTTGAATTTTAATCAGAAGAATTTCTTTAGGGTGAGAATCGAATTCATAGAATTCTAAGCATACGGCCAGGTCATTGGCGTATACGACCATGTCATTGGTGTATACGGTCAGGTCAATGTTATCTACGGTCAGGACAGTGTTGTCTACGGTCAGGCCAAGTGTTGTCTATGGTCAGGTCTTGTCTACGGTCAAGTCCGTGTAGTCTACGATCAGGTTAATGTTATCTACGGTCAGGCCAGTGTTGTCTACGGTCAGGTCAGGTTTTGTCTACGGTCAAGTCCGTGTAGTCTACGGTCAGGTTTGTGTAGTCTACGGTCAGGTCCATGTAGTCTACGGTCAGGTCCGTGTAGTCTATGGTCAGGTCCGTGTAGTCTACGGTCAAGTCCGTGTAGTCTACAGTCAGACCAGTGTTGGCTACGGTCAGGTCAGTGTGGTCTACAGTCAGGTCCGTGTAGTCTACGGTCAGACCAGTGCTGGCTACGGTCAGGTTAGTGAGGCCTACAGTCAGGTCCGTGTAGTCTACGGTCAGACCAATGTTGGCTACGTTCAGGTCAGCGTGGTCTACAGTCAGGTGTGTGTAGTCTACGGTCAGACCCGTGTTGGCTACGGTCAGGTCAGTGTGGTCTACAGTCTAGGTCAGAATTGTCTACGGTGCGTATTATGTTGCCCTGTATATGTTACGTCGAAACGGGTCTAAGAAAAAATTCCTAAAACTTTAGCCACCAAGTCTTCTGACCCATCTCTTCCATTCTTTTAATAGTCGTCTGCTCAACATTTTTACCATACCGAAAGTAGAACACTGGCCAGGTAAACCGTGCGAGTTATAACTGTCCTACCATAAACAACAAAATCTTCCAGTGCGTTTGTTTGTTTTTCTATGAAAATATTGTTCAGGTCATCGAGACCTCTGTCTGCCTCTGGAAACACTGGAGCTGTTTTTCAATCATGAATGTTGCATAACGAACGTAAGCGCTTGTGAGTGCGCACTAGTGCTCAAGTGTGCGAAAATCAATACAACGTCTGATAGTTTTGTTGTGATTCTGTATCGTGGTGTAGACTTGTGTGTTAATATTAATGATGGATTTATCAATTAAAATATTCTATTTTCTATGAAAATATTGTTCAAGCCAACACGTTAACCACTCTGCCAGTGGATAGCTTATGAAAGTGGAAGATTGTATTGCATAGTTATCTGTTGTTTTTATAGTCTCAAAGATACGCTCAAAAGAAGCTAATAACATATTGACTGGAGAATTCTAACATATTTTTACCATGACATTAATGTCGTTGATTTTTTTTTTAATTTGTTGTTGTTTTTTTCAGGCTGTATCGCTATATC
>JADKLZ010060670.1:0-16178 GCA_021533235.1 Biomphalaria straminea | reverse complement strand
TGTTTACGATTGTTGGAAGAGGTCCATTATGGTTTTGATTTTTTTGTGAATATTTAAAAACAAACGGATAATAAAAGAAGGTAAATGAATTTATTTTAAATAGATTTTATTTTAATAAGTACGAGAAATTCGAACTTTCATGTTAAAAGCAATTACTAAGCGCCGCACAAGGGAAGACACCCACTCATACAAAGCCTTGGGGGATAACACACAATTGATACTGTAAATCGTCCGACAGGTAGATATATTTGAGAGAGAGAGACAGATAGAAAGTAAGAGAGAGAAAAAGATAAAAATGTGAATGAGAGAGAGAAGTAGAGAGAGATGGATAGATGAGAAGAGAGAGAAGAGAGGAGACAAGATAAATTAACAAATACACACTGACGGAACAAGGCTCCGCACCATTCGCTACGAGACAAAGAGAGATATTTATGTTTGATTTGTTTAATACTACAACACAAGGCGAGTTACACTTCAAACAGTAAATAAAAGCCCTCGAGAAGTTTCGTGTGACGCATTCATCAAGTCCCCCCTCCTCCCCCAGCCCACAACACAAATCAGATCTGTTATTAATGATTAATGTCACAAGAAATTCAATCCGCCTTCCGACAAAGTCTTTATTTCCTCTTCGTGTATCATTTTCCTTTCTTCTTCCTTTACAGTCCAAGAACGACTCGTATTCAGCAGTGGTCAAAAGAAATGACCCAATGACCATCAAATATAAAAACCTCAAAGAAAACAAATAAGGTAGAATAGGCTGTTCAGTTGAAAGTGACCGTCATGATTTACTGTGAGACTTAAATGTCCGTCTTAATGTACTGTCAGACTAAAATGTCCGTTTTTATGTACTTGTCAAAACAAAAAAAAATGTTCGTCATAACGTACTGTCAAACTAAAATGTCCGTCATAACGTACTGTCAGACTAAAATGTCCGTCATAACGTACTGTCAGACTAAAATGTCCGTCTTTATGTACTGGCAGACTAAAATGTCCGTCATACTGTACTGTCAAAGCAATATGTCCGTCATGGGTTTATATATCAATGATAAATATATGGTGTATGTTTGTATATTTATACTGACCAGTAAGGCGTCATATTTCAACATTAGCCAGTAATGACACTAGCCATTAGGTTGTAATGATACGTATCTACACCTAGATGTTTTACGTATATCTCAACATCGGTCAACAGTATCAGAAACGTGTCACATTGCAAAACTGGTCAGTTGCATTTTGGCCCTTCCACGTCTATACAATTACCTTCATTATATAGATCTTTAAAAACAAAAATTGAGACTAAATCGCTCTCTGCACACTCCCTGACCAATAGATACGGTCAGATTTCGATGACTAATAAACGAGCGTGTCTTTGTCACGTGATTGTGTTCCGTCCTGCGCGAAGGTCAAACAATAAAACCCAAAGAAAATTATAACCCAAAATTATTTGAAGATGTTTAAACAAGCGTGTTGAGCAAATCAATACCCCTGCTTGCTACCCCCCTTCCCCCCCCCCTTTTTTTTTCTTCTTAAATCGTACCACAATCCTTCCAACAATCCTTCTGTAACTTTTTTTTTTTTGGTTTCCGGAGGGGTATGCGTAAATTGATAAACAGCCGAAAGACGTTTCAAAAACCTCCCCATGTTTATTCTTTTTAAAAATAGAGATATAAATAAGTGTTTATATGATTCGAACGTTTCTTCGGAGATAAAGATTATTACATTCTAGATCTAGCCCGAATCTCGTGCAGGAGAATTCGAAATTCGAACCATCATGGGTTCAGTGCGAATCGAATATCACTAGCACAGAAGTCGACCAAGCAGCAATATGTCGTTAGTACTTGTTGTATCTGGCAGTCAGGGGCGTGTGTACTGGTTTTAAGTATTAGGGTTGGGCTTTTTCCAAAATGGCGACACAATGAGAGAGTTCGACAACATGACCAGTGCTAGCAGATTTGTTAGAAATCACTGTGGCGATCGTTTCACGACAGTTTTTTTTTAAAGCCTTGCTTAAAGTGTCGTGATGACGAGGACTGACCAGTGTCAAAACATGGTGTCACGTGATTGTGATGGCAACAACAGGTTAGTCCTTCAGGCAAGGCTAAATCTCTCCCCCTCTCTCTGTTTTTCCTGTGTTTTTTTTTTTATAAATTGGTTGCACATGTTCTTAACTGACCTTGAGAGCTACACCTCTCTCTCTCTCTCTCTCTTTCTCTCTCCATTATCATCAATGGCAGATTAATTTAACCGTCTGTATGTATATCATCGTGAAAGCAACCGCGTTTATCTAAGTGCTCTCACCTATCTTGAAAGGTAAACAATCCCAAATATCCACTGCTTTATCTCCCCTTCTTCTCTTTCTATACTCTTGTCCATGTTTATGTCTGTCTGTCTGTCTCTCTCTCTCTCTCTCTCTCTCTCATATGTACTAGACAATTCACTAACTATGTTACATCGACTAGATAATCAGCCTTTTAATTTAACAACCTAGAGTGGTCAGTTCTTAGAAGACATCACAATCGCTGACTGAAGATCATCAACAGCCTTGATGGTCTCGAAAAAGTGCAATCATAAAAAACCTAAAATGAAAAACCCTAATATGAAGTCACGAGAAAACCTAGAAAGAGGAAAATGAAAGTTTAAATAAATGGGCACTTAGATTTATTTTCTATTTTTCAATAGCTATCCCTGTTGTTGTTTTTTTTTCCTTAGTTCTATTCGTATATCTGTCACACAGGTAATCTTCATCTAGGCGTAAAATCCTAACTTAACAGTTGTAACAGTAAATCAATAAAAAATTATATGTGCAGTCATATAGCTAGAGTTTGCGATTCAAGCTTAGTCAAGGTCTTTGTTGTTGTTTCCCCTTATTCGGGTGTTTCAATAATTAAACAAATGACTTTATCTATAACCTAGTACTTTTACAGCAATGCTTTATGTAAGTAACCAGGTGTGTTAATCCTTCATTTCTTTGTATCATCTGAAATCAATAATTATAAACAGGTGAGCACACATTTTCATAGAACCTTTTACAACAGATTGCAAAACAACATTTCCTATATTCTGTAAATCAGATACACCAAAAAGATATCTATTTATAAATATCAGTCATAAATAAAAATCCCCGAGACTATACACACACACATAGACACCCCAAACTTAGTTACCCATAAAAACTAACATTTTGAACTGAGTCATTTTTAGCCGAAATTTTTATTTAGAGATTTACTGCTCACATCCTCTTTTTCCTGAGAAACTACAAAACCATAACAATAATGAGAAACTGTTGCGGTGTAAAATTATTTTGTTTTGAGCAACACAAATAATCCACCTGTATATTTATTTGTTTACTTTTATATTTATATTTATTTGTTTATTTTCCGAAAATATTTTAATTTGAAAAAAATTGAATTCTTGGTAAAATTGTTTCATTAGCTCCTATGGCTGCAGAATAGACTTTTTTAGCGGCCCCCGTAAGGGGAAAAAGCCGCTATTAGGTTTGTGCAAAATGTCCGTCTGTCCGTCTGTCACACTCAGGGCGCCGAAACTAGAAGAGATACGAAAAATATTTTTTCACCATTAAATGCGGCTTGAAAAGTTTAGGTGCAACGGCTACTTTTAGTCTTTTAGTTTTTTAAAAGCAAACCGTTTAATTTATAAAAATTATTATGCAAGCGATTTTTTAATAATAAAACACCAATTGTGAAGCAATTAGGTAAATGTAAGGGAGGAAATGTTACTAGAAAAAATGCTCTTGGCATGTAGATATCACGCACATTTTTTAAAATGCCTTTCTGTCTGTCTGTCCGTCTGTCAGACTCAGAGCGCCAAAACTAGAAGAGATACGAAAAATATTATTTCACCATTAAATGCGGCTTGAAAAGTTTAGGTGCAATGGCTACTTTTAGTTTTCTAAATGCAAACCGTTTAATTTATAAAATTAATTATGCAAGCGATTTTTTAATAACAAAACACCAATTCTAAAACAATTACGTAAATGTAAGGGAGGAAATGTTACTATAAGAAATACTCCCGGCTTGTAGATATCATGCACATTTTTTAAAATGAACTTTTAGCAGCGGCTTTCGTGTACTAGCGTAAAGCCCGGAAATGACATAAATCTAAACTAATTTCTTAATTTTTAAAAAAAATCAGATTTTTTAAAACAAAATTGTTTAGTGCCCCCATTAGAATAAAACAAGCATATTTTTGTGCGTTTTGTCTGTTGGTTGGTCTGTCCGTCACGGTTAGAAAAAAACACTAAAGGCTTTTGAAAATATGATTTAACCTTTACTGTTCTTTCAGAAATATTACGATAGTTTAAGGATGGGAGCATACAGGAATTGAGCCAGGGACTTAGAAGGAACGTCCGAAACATCTTGCGAATAGGCGGATCTGACAGGGATCCGACTCCGACGGGGGCCGCCTCTGAGTTTGTGTATCACACAAACTCTCTTTGTAATCTTGTTTTTTATCGTTTCACTTCTGCGATGAGACATTGTAGTGTAAGATCGTTTTTATCTGATTATATCACAACAACTGGTGGGGGTTCATAATTAAATCCGTAGTATATATATAACTCTCTGACTTCATGCCTCTCTTTCTTTTACGTCATCGCGTTCATAAAACACATTTGCACCGCGCCGCACGTTTGTAACCATGGGAAACGTAACATCAAGGGCTGCAACTTTTTTTGTGACAATCGTAATGAAAGTCATGTTATTTTTTAAAAAACTTTAAAGCTAAGATTCAAATCTAAATAATCAAATTCTGTATCAACGCATTAAGCCTGCGTGTTAATTTAATTGGCAAGGGCAGAACTAATTGCCATAAACACTGGGCGTTAGCATACACACACACACACACACACTAAGAGGAAAACCAGAAACGTTCAAGACATAATAAAGTCAGAGAACGAAGTCACGAGTTCAACATGAAAGACTTGACTTAATGAACTATCTAGACATTTCTATTTTTATAGCCTGTTATATTTCATCGTGCTGTTGTTGATATTTTTATTTGTTTTTACGTGTAATAACAGCGGCCAAGCTATAAAGCAACATCTTAGTGTGTGAATAAGTTATTTTTAGCAATATATATATATTTATGAGAGAGAGAGAGATTGATTGATTGATTTTTCTTTTTCAATGTTTGTTTATAATAGAACATGATATAGTTTGACCATCGTGGTTCGATGTCATCCAGAGGGCTGGGTAGTTTGCACTGGAATTTTGTGAGACATAATTGTAATTTGTGCTATGTGCACTACATTTTCTAATTGCTAATTATGTATGCATATAAAAAATTTACAGTACAAAATTGGTTTTCTTAGATGTGAATAATTATATTGTCCAATATGTATGTGTTATTTTTTTTTTTGGGGGGGGGGGGGGGGCGGGTTACCTTTAAGTCAGTTTGTCATCAACGGTGTAAACATTATCAGAACAAAAGTCAAAGAGTTATTTAGCAAGTAGTCTTGTTGGTTTCTGTATAATTCATCATTCACCACTGTACTGTACTGTCTAGGCTCTATGCCTAGTTATCGGGTTGTTAATATCAGTTAATAACGGAGATTACTCACATTTATAAAAACCATTCAGCATTACAAGTCATTATAACAGCGCCATACGACTACAACATAATCGTTGACCAAGATGCGCGCCATCTGTTGTACTGGGTAGAGAGCCCAATCCAAAGTAGTGTCTGGCGCAATGCTCTCTGCATAGACTACAACATAATCGTTGACCAAGATGCGCGCCATCTGTTGTACTGGGTAGAGACCCCAATCCAAAGTAGTGTCTGGCGCAATGCTCTCTGCATTTCCCAAGATAACATACATCGTCAGCAAGTCCTTTATTGTAACTTTTCTAGCATTTCATAATGTAACCCAGCGCTGACATTATATTTCACAGCCCTCGTGGGTAGCCTTTTTGATGCGATCCATTTAAAAGCGAGCACATCATAAAACGCCCACTGCTCATAGATAATACTAAACACACGTTCCTTATCGCTATTTGAACATCTAAAAGCGAGCTTACAAACGAGGGCCACAGCTATTAGCATGGCATTAGTCAGTCCAAAGGTAACTTGTAACAAGTGAATCTGAGCGAAGTCTCACTCGTAAGTGAAATGACAATATACTAATAAATAAATAGAAGGCTGAAATAACCGAATAAGAGATGGAGATTGTAGCAATTACTAGATCTAAGTTATGGTATGAACTAATTTAACATATATTCCACAAATAATTGCCCTAATTACTGGCTAAGCGTTGATTGTTTTTTTTTTTCAGCAGGAGCTCTGGAAAAAAAATGGAATTCATTAGTGCCACTATTCTTTTACGGTGTATTTCATTACATACTGCAAACATTTTAATACTGAAAAATGCGTAAAAGGTTAAAAAAAATTATCCCATTGGCGTATGTATTTTTTTTTTATTCTCATGACCAAAAAAAAAAAAAACTGAATGAGATGTAGTCATTGAGAGAAGGTCAAATGCATAAAGCAAGGTCGGCAGCATTTATGAGAGAAGGAACGGTAAGGGGTAGGAATATAAATGCTACTGGGATTATTGCGTAACAGATAAAAATGAGGGGGGGGGGGGTCTAAAATGTGTTACTTAAAAAAAATATTTAAATGAGATGACAGGTGCAGTGTTCCTTTGACTTTCGCGGGTTCGACTTACGCGGAAGGGCAACACCACGTTGTTTTTTTTTCCAATTATTTCGCGTTTTTTTTTTAAACCACGGCGGCAATGCGAGGTATGTGTACAGTATTGGCGGGAAAAACTGAATACATCAACGAAGCGCCGTAGGAAGTTGATACTTTTCACATCATTTATATCGAAACCATGGATGAAAAAATGTAATTTAGGGAAAATATCATTAATAAATAATTCATGAGTAAAATTCGAATTTTTGTTTATGTTACTCTACCGGGGGGGGGGGGTGAATCGAATCTTGTTACGGTTTGTTACAAAGGAGAAGGGGCGGGTGCAAAGGGTATAATATCCAAACGTTCCAACTATATGTTTTATCTATTTATATTCTGTTGCGTAAGCCCGTAGAAGGGGTTGTATAGAAACAAATCAAAATACTATCATTAATCAAACAACTACAGAGGTATTTGTCAATTACTTTTAATCAAGGAAAAAAATGAAATTTTAATGGTGCTTACAAGTCTATACAATACCGGCACCGAGGGGTTAGGGGAGCATTGGGCAAATAGAATTTGATGGATGTTTGTAAGCCATCAAAATATGAATCTTGAAAATACGCCTACACATTTTTGATAACCAAGGACTCCCATTAGCCGCGAAGGATTCCCTATTCACCGTTTCCTGATTTAGTTCAAACGAATATGATTCCCCAATATTTCCTACTTTGGCATCTCGGTCTGTCACCTTTAACCATATGTCTGTCTAAAAGGTTAAAAGAAAACTTTAAAAAAAAAACAGTCTAGTGTATATTATATTCTGATGTGAGATGAGAGTATGCCCTAGGGCATAGACAAACGTAACAGTTTAAGACAATAACTTCGGTTTTGTCAGCGGTGTATAGATATGAACAACCACGATAATGCATCAGCTAATCTAAATCCTTATTTTCCCATCGGCACGATGCTTGTCTTGTGTTTTTAATTATAAACATAAAACAGGCAAGCGTCAAGTAAAACTGAAGTCTTACTGTAATTTGAGAGATCGTTCTAGTTCTCTCTGGTGTCTTTATTTTTTTTTCCAGCCTCGCGTGTTTACGAGTGAACCAATATTACGTATAGTTTGTCCAACTTTCAAAGTAACAAAGGAAAGAGTAGATTACATTGTGGACAGGCAATACTAATATTGATATCGTCTAAAAATAGCACTATCGTCTATATCTACATACAAGTAGATTGTGCGGTTTGTTATCATTAGCCCGAAATAAAAAAAAAATCTTTATTTTTACAATCATTCGTTTAAAACAACAATGCAAAAATACAGTAAGCATATAATCAAACACATACACACTATGATGTATTCACATGTTCAATGTGTGGGCACGAGGGAAGAAAGAAAAAAAAAGCGGGGGGGGGAGAGAGAGAGGCGAGGGGTTCAAATCATACATACAACGCGCAGACAATCTGTTCGACTACATTACATGTGACATCCAGAATCAAACCCATATTTCATTAACAGTCAATAACGACACTGTTCGCAATAGATCAAAGCAAAAAATGAGCTTTATGCAAGCAATACGATCAATATATTTATCAGATCAGCAGGAACAGATTAGAACTACAGTGAAGCGAGTACTCAGGTGAATTAAGTTCTCAAATTTACGTCTAGCGACCCCAATTGTAAAAAAAATAAAATTTGAAGGTACTGTGACATGTATAAAATTAAGATTCTATTCATATAATAATAATAATAACATGTAGGGCAGAATGACATAAACCGCTTGATTAATTTAGTTAGAGGGCTAGAGTTCGAACATTGATGCAGACAGGTCCCCGGCCTTAGACTTACTGCAACCTATGCGGCCACAGTGTGCCCCGCACTTTCACAGGCCCTGTTCTAATTCTAGATGTAAATTATGAAATTATACCATTATAACTTATAACAGGTTGCCGCGGACTCCTGATTTTCCAAGAGCACATGGAAATCTCTTGAAAACATAAAAATCTCCTGATAAAAGACAAAAATCTCCTGATAAAAGACAAATATCTCCTGTTAAAAGACAAAATTCTAATATTGCGGTGTCATTCAATGACTTGAGCTCAACAATTCAAAAAGAAAGATTTGGCGATTCTTGATATTGCTATTGAGCTTTATCTAAGTAGGAAACAGAATTTGATGATATACTGTATGACTTCGTTACACGCAAGGCTATAAAATTAAATGTGATCGTGAATTTGTGCTTAGTAAAGAATAAATAAAATCCCAAGACAAATTTATTTTCCAATAATTTTTATTTCACTTTTTTTTTTTATTTTTATCCCTACCCAGACTGGGCCCCGCGCAATCCGTTTTGCATAGGGCCCCGCAATTGTTAGGGCTTCCCTGAATGCAGGACTAAGAATTTGTAATTCGCTATTTGACTCGAGTTCTGTTCAGCATGAAAACTCTCTCCCAGATAACCCTTCTTCCACCCCTCCAAACAAGTTTACAAAACAAGTTCAATATAAAAGACTATAAAAAAACCGCTTATAATACGCGGAAGTGCATCAATTATTTTTAATCAATCATTATCAATTTTTAAAGACTTGAAAATGTATTTTAAAATGCTTAAAATTATACCCACTAGCGCTATTAAATCCATTTACAAAACATAAATGATGTATGCACGTCTAAGATGTAATACTGAAGTGTAACAATCAATCATCTACACCAGTGTTTCCCAAAGTGGGGTACACCGGACCCCCAGGGCTACGGGAATAGTTTGAAGGGGGGTACGCATTAACTATGCTTCTCCTTCTCGTTGATGCAACGTTTTTGTTATTTATGGTATAACATTTCTTTCTTTATTTTTTATGAAAAAAAAAATAATTTATCGTTTATTTTCAACAAATAATTTTTTTAAAGTGGGGAGGGGGAGGGGTACTCAGAGTTAGGAAAATTATTAAAGGGGTACACATACGTTGAAAGTTTGGGAAACACTGATCTAAACAATATAATTAGAAAAAAAAATCCACGTTTTAAGAAGTAAAGAGCCCCCACACCCCCTTTTTTTTTTTTCGTTTGAGAATCTCGTTTGAGAATAAAGTCGTTGAACCGGATTGATATCCAGGTAAAAAAAAAAAAAAGCGGATTATCGATGGCACAGTATTTGAAGACGTCACATAATTATATTAAAACAAAGAAAAGCATTTCTCGGAGACAGCGTGTTGGCTTTGGAATAGCCGTTATGCTTGTCGCCCCCATAACTCCCCCCCCCCCCCCCCCCAAACACCTTTTAAAAAACTATTTTGTGTTTTTCAAATGTATTTCCTTGTATTCTTTTAATGTCACTTTCTACTACCCCTACAAGTTAGTTTTACTTTAATAAGATCAACGGCTTTGTCTGCATCATTTGTGTCAAAATGTACAGGTCGCAACTGGGTTTGCCTATTAAAAAATTGCTGTTCATTCTTAATCTTCGGAATAGAAGTGACCTTGACATCACTGGCATGCAGAGCAGATTTCTTTCCGGGGGGGAGAGGCTCTTGATAATGTTGTTATGGCTATATATAAATTATCATATACAGCTAGAATATTGGCTCGCTCTGGTTAAAATTGTAAACATTATCGCTCCAATAATTTCTCGCTAAAACTTAGTATTGATATAGCTAGATCTTTTTTTAAATTTTTGTCCAAGTTATAACTTTAGATTTTGGCCTCGAAAATGCTTTAATCATCAGTCTAGCAAAAGTTTTCGATCCCCAATTAAACTACTTCTTTAGATCCTCGCTCTTGCTTTGGATCCCCCCCCCCTTTTCCCCGCAAAGCTATAATTTGATATCCTAGGTCTAATAACTGAGGCCATTGCTCTAGATAAAAATTTAAAATTTCTTATTATTATGTCAGACATTGACCTTAACGACACTATTTGGTATTTCATTCTCCCTCGACCTTCTTTAAAGCGTCTTAGTGTATTAATCTCTCCCCCCCCCCCAACCTTTTTTCCGCCTCTGATTTGCAGTGCTGCACAAGAAACGGTAGAATGCCAGTGACATCTTAAATCCTTCACTGTCACTACAAAATACACGAGTCCGACACTAAAAAATTATCAACGAATTGTTCCAACAAGTCACAGAATAATCGATACAATAAAGCTTAATTTGGCCAACACCAAATAACTCTTACTAAATCTGGACACCATCACATAATCCTGTTTACTGTACTACTTTATGATGCACGCACAGTTTGACCGAGGTTTGCAACATTTTTAAAGCATTTGCAGTTCAACCTAAAATGTTGATGGTAGGGTTAAGAAAAGCACTAACGAAAACTTAGTTTGAAAGAAGAAAAAAACAACCCAAAATGTTGATCTTGCAAGAAAATAAAAAAAAATTCGATCAACTCAAAACAAGGTTCAAAGCTAGTAAAGAAAAAAACTTAGCTAGTCAAAATACCAAAGATCTAGAAAAACTTTAAGGGAAAAAACATGAAATTTGAGGAGGAAAAAACTGAGCTAAAACCTAGACTTGACTAATTAATAAGGAAATCATAAAATGATAAGATTTAAATAAGCATAAAAAAGTGATATCTATAGATCCATATTAGTTGTTGTTTTTATTATTATTATTTACAAACGGCAGTACATGCACTGAGTGTGACCTTGACCACATCTGGTGCACTCCTAGCATCGCGTGCACGCTGACCGATATAAATATATATAGACACACAGTAACCTACAGAAGGAGTTCTTAAATATCACACGGACGAAGCAAAGATTAAAAAAACACACACACACAAGTGAAAAAAAAAACGCTCTAGCTTAAGGACAGAGAGAGAGAGAGAGGGAGCGAGAGAGAAAGAGAATGAGAGAGAACTACTTTGCCTCTTTAAATTATTTAACTCTTTCTCAAAGCAATCATGACATGACAACGAAGACTACAAGTAAATGTAGACTAAATATCCTATAGATCTCTCTGCAGTACACACACACAGTTTACGTTTAAAACACAAACCAAAATGTGGCACGTCTGATACGGAAATGAAGCAATCCTTCAATGAATTAAAACGTTAATAACGTACACAGTTCATTTTTCCCCCCGTAAATAGAGCAGTATTTAAAGTGAAAAAAAAATCCAGCACATGCCGAAATCCCTTGTCACTTTGCTGCCCTCGACAAGCAGCTCGCTCAACTCGTAGACCTTACGAGACCACGCCAACACGCAGACACTGCCGCTGGCCTTATGAAATGGTTGCGAAACAGGCGTTGTTTGTTTTAGTTGTGTATTGTTTTGTGTTGTAGTTTGTTTTGTTTTTCACCTCGGAGTGTCTGAATGTTAATTAACAATGTTTAGCGTGGATGAAAAATTGAAACACTGGTTTTGTTGCAGATGACTGGTTCTCATTCATTATTTACACAGAGGTCAGTCAATAACAGGCGACGCTCGTTGGAAATAAAGGAGGAGGGGGGTGCACTTGCCAGTACCGGTATTAAAAGTCTGCTTGCAATGTTGCACTGAAGAAATTTTATAATGTGTACGTCTAGCAAAGTGTTCTCTCTCTCTCTCTCTAACCACCTTCTCTTCCCTTCCTCTTTACCCAAGTGCAAGAAAACTAGATCTCGATGTAATACGTAGGCCTAGATAGGATGACTTCCCGCGGTCACCTCGCGAGGCTGGCTCAACAAATTGGTTACATTTCGAGACACAAGCGAGGGCTTCAAAAGTTGCCCCCCCCCACTCGTCGTCTCACCAACACCACTGAGTACCACTGATAGTAAATTGTTTCTATTTATTTTATCTGAATCTACAGATAGCAAAGAGTTAAGATGAATATCGGACCAAACTATTTGACGAAAGCTATCAGCGCCTTGTCCACTTAAAAAGTACATAATGCTTTGAAATATGTTTCAGTCACGTCTGGCATCAGTCTATGTGACGGTTGGACAGTAGTTTATAAACACAAAATTATATTTTATATTTACAAAAAAAAAACACAAAAAAAAAACTCTATTGTGAGATTAGGGACAAAAATAAGGGGGGGGGGGGGTATTAAAATTAAAAAGAAAAATAGGATGTAAATCTTCACTTATTTCGTAATATTCCGGAGCGAATACCAGCAACCCTCGTGAGTGCCTCGTCTTACTCACACCCACCCCACACACACTTTTCGGTATGTAACCAATGCACGTGTTTAAAGGCACAATAAATTATACAAGAGAATAATAATGTAAGCAGACATCGAGGAAGAGGCGAGGGGGGAGGAGGAGGGGGGGGAGCGACAGCCGAAGACAACTTGGTTCAAAGAAAACAAAAGCACCACGAGAACAAGACACACGGATCGATTGATAGACACACAAAAATGAAGTATCCAATCGCAGTGGATAGAGAAGGCGCAGGTCCGGAGAGAGCGGGCGGGGGGAGGCGATGAGCGGTGATCATGCAGAAGTAAATCGCAGCGCCGACTGGCAGACGTGAGATGTAGCGGTTTGAAAATTCACAAGGAAAGATCTAGAGGGAAATAAAACAAAGCCGGACACCAATAATTAATGTGTTGGGAGAGCGGAGGAAGGAGACAGGGCGCCGCCACTTTCACAATGACACAAAACTCAGCCAGTGGCGTACAAATAAAAAATGAAATACGAGAAAAACATAAAACAAAGGTTATAAATCTTGTATGAAGTGTAATTGTATTAATTAGTTTGACTCAGTCATGTTATTATATATCGAACTTATGCATAATAAATCTGCGACTAGAAATATTTTTACCAATTGTTCTTTGTTCAGCTTTTAGCATCCCCAATGCGCTATGATCCTATCACTTGTCTGGACCAGTTGTGAAAGTGGGAGGGTAGTAGAGAGTATCTAGGTGAATGTTTACATGATCGTTGTTTAAATTTATTTATTTTTTTTAATGTTCACTCAGGGCTCAAGAGTCCTCAAGGGGACTAATTCAACTAATACCACCACATCTGTCAAGTACGACTTCTTTCCCTTGATTAAGATACCAAACAAAATAATTAATTACCAATAGTTAATTAGCTAATTGGTTAGTTTTTGTATTGATTTTTATATTGTCAGGTAAAAAAAATAAAAACGGTGAAACCTTTCAGCTTAATCGGAAATTGGGTGTACAAACTTTTTACCAGACAGACAGAGAGAGAGAGAGAGAGTTGACACATGCTTTATAAAAAATAAACAATATTGTTGGTTCTTGTGCGAACCTTTTATGGGTTTTGAAAGGTCATTTATTGCCCATTTCTTAACGCCATTGAATGTGTTGAGGTCGCCAGTCGCTTTTCAATCATTAAACGTCTACGGACATAATAAAATTCGTTGAGAAATAGTAGTGTAATAGATCAACCATTATTTATGATACGCTATACGGGAAATTTGTTCGTAACAAAATTTGTTGTTTTTTTTTTTCTTTTTACCGTACTGTTATATTTTAACAGCTTTAAGCAGGATATGTTTACAACTCCACGTTCGGAAACGAAGCGCTAAACCTCTTGGCCACGGCGCCCATAAAGCCTACATAATTAATGTTAAAAATTGATTCAAAACAAATGTGATGGAACATTCGTGTGCTCCAGGGGCGTAGCTAGGAATGTTCCATAGTTTGGGGGCCCGGGGGCCTGGACATCTTTAGGGGCCCTCTGCAGTTGCTTATTATTAATTTTTTCAAAGTAAAAAACACTCATTTGGGGGCCCGCCTCAAGTGGGGGCCCGGGGGGATTTCCACATTCTCCCCCCTCCTCCCCCCACCCTAGCTACGCCACTGAGGTGCTCAACTCGACATGCGGACTCCATTTACAAATGTTGACACGTCGGCCATATTGTGTCACGATTTCAGCAGGAATTATACACAAAATGTGCATGGCGGCAAAGTTTAAATTAGATACTGTCATTATAAATGTTCCACTCTAAACAATCTCCAGGACGTTATATTCAAAGGTACATGTTGCCAATTAAATACTAAAAAATTAGTTTGTGCTATATGCGAAGGATCCTAGAAATGTGATTTGGCAATGCTGAAAAAAAAATACACAAAAAGCAATTATCCAAAGCCTTTAATTAAAGACATACCTAATTTATAAGTTTTTCTTGACATAGGATACACCAGATAGCTAGCAATTAATAGTTATCCGCCAGAGATGAAAATCTACAAAAACCTATTATTGATATAAGGAGGCTGTATGGAATATGGACATTTTTTGAATTTTAATCAGAAGAATTTCTTTAGGGTGAGAATCGAATTCATAGAATTCTAAGCATACGGCCAGGTCATTGGCGTATACGACCATGTCATTGGTGTATACGGTCAGGTCAATGTTATCTACGGTCAGGACAGTGTTGTCTACGGTCAGGCCAAGTGTTGTCTATGGTCAGGTCTTGTCTACGGTCAAGTCCGTGTAGTCTACGATCAGGTTAATGTTATCTACGGTCAGGCCAGTGTTGTCTACGGTCAGGTCAGGTTTTGTCTACGGTCAAGTCCGTGTAGTCTACGGTCAGGTTTGTGTAGTCTACGGTCAGGTCCATGTAGTCTACGGTCAGGTCCGTGTAGTCTATGGTCAGGTCCGTGTAGTCTACGGTCAAGTCCGTGTAGTCTACAGTCAGACCAGTGTTGGCTACGGTCAGGTCAGTGTGGTCTACAGTCAGGTCCGTGTAGTCTACGGTCAGACCAGTGCTGGCTACGGTCAGGTTAGTGAGGCCTACAGTCAGGTCCGTGTAGTCTACGGTCAGACCAATGTTGGCTACGTTCAGGTCAGCGTGGTCTACAGTCAGGTGTGTGTAGTCTACGGTCAGACCCGTGTTGGCTACGGTCAGGTCAGTGTGGTCTACAGTCTAGGTCAGAATTGTCTACGGTGCGTATTATGTTGCCCTGTATATGTTACGTCGAAACGGGTCTAAGAAAAAATTCCTAAAACTTTAGCCACCAAGTCTTCTGACCCATCTCTTCCATTCTTTTAATAGTCGTCTGCTCAACATTTTTACCATACCGAAAGTAGAACACTGGCCAGGTAAACCGTGCGAGTTATAACTGTCCTACCATAAACAACAAAATCTTCCAGTGCGTTTGTTTGTTTTTCTATGAAAATATTGTTCAGGTCATCGAGACCTCTGTCTGCCTCTGGAAACACTGGAGCTGTTTTTCAATCATGAATGTTGCATAACGAACGTAAGCGCTTGTGAGTGCGCACTAGTGCTCAAGTGTGCGAAAATCAATACAACGTCTGATAGTTTTGTTGTGATTCTGTATCGTGGTGTAGACTTGTGTGTTAATATTAATGATGGATTTATCAATTAAAATATTCTATTTTCTATGAAAATATTGTTCAAGCCAACACGTTAACCACTCTGCCAGTGGATAGCTTATGAAAGTGGAAGATTGTATTGCATAGTTATCTGTTGTTTTTATAGTCTCAAAGATACGCTCAAAAGAAGCTAATAACATATTGACTGGAGAATTCTAACATATTTTTACCATGACATTAATGTCGTTGATTTTTTTTTAATTTGTTGTTGTTTTTTTCAGGCTGTATCGCTATATC
>JADKLZ010060669.1:0-22120 GCA_021533235.1 Biomphalaria straminea | reverse complement strand
GAGGGTTTGACTCTAACCATCAAGTTAGGTGCCAAGTAAGAAGCAGACAGGGTTTGACTCTAACCATAAGTTAAGGGCCAGGTAAGGAACAGAGAGGGTTTGACTCTAAATTTTAAGGACGAAGAAGTGTTACAGTTCTGAGCCCAACCAAGGTACCACACTTCTCACAGGCTGACGTCCGACTACCAAATAAAGAGACTCGAAAGACAAAACTGCTCCATTCATTTAAGTTTAATAAATAACTTTTCTTTTTAAAAAAGAACACGCTTTTTCCTGAATTATATAAGCAATAAATAAACATATTAAAGCCACAAACAAGAGAGAAAAAGAATAAGATCTTAGCTGAGGACAAGAAATCTAGATGTATAATTCACCTTCAGTTTCACCTATCTCTTAGTCTGTTGGACCGTTGGGGCACCACTCATGATTAGTCAACAGCCTTTCTCCATTCTTCTATCTTTAGCTTGGATAGAACTTCTTTCTAGCAGGAGCGTTCATTCTTTTCTGTTGTCTTCTCATCGTATTCTCTTGTCTGCCTCTTCTTCTTTTTCCTGGTTCTGTTCCCTGAAAGAATGTATTAGCAAGCCCAGAAGACCTCATAATAGGGCCATAGAGTTTTAGTTTACGTTTTTAAATATAGTTTGCAAGGTCATCGTGGGCCGTCGTGAGGTCCGATCGCTGTTGTAACCCTGTCTTTAATCTCGGTCTCTGTGATACCCTTCTGAAGCATTTCAATGCCATTGTATAATTACAACTGAAAATACAATTAAAGTAGATAAACAACTTCACTTCAGTACTTGACTTTGGCTTATGTTCTCATAAATCAACTGAATTAAAATGTCAAAACATATTATTAAACAATTTAAAGGGGGGGGGCGACAAAGTAGGCTAGTAAATCACGTGACTCAAACCACGTGATTAGAATTTGATGATGAGAATTGATTACGATTTTTTTTTTAATATTTGTCGCTCTCACCCCCAAGGGTGCAAACTACTTATATCTCATTAATTTTTTATTTAATTAAATAGGTTTTAGGTTGTGATGCCCTGATGTAAAGAGCCTGAAAACATCAGGCCGATAAATCTCTAGACCTGAAGCTATCTCCGTTTCACGATGGAGTATTACACAAAAGAAGTAGGCCCTAATACAAAATATATAAAAAAAAAACAAAACAATAGACAAAAATATTTTTTTTTAAATATAATTTTTAAATGTAAAAAAATATATTTAAAAAATAATAATAATAAATAATTTTTAAAAAGCTTTAGCCTTATTTCTCTTGCAGGCTCCTAATTCCTTTACTTTGCAGCATCTTGACTGCTTCTTAAAAAAAACTAACTTCAGCACATTTCTTTGTCGTTGCGTTGCTCGCATATTCATTGGCCTCCTTCAGTCGTAGAACGACTATGGTTCATCTCGCACACTTCCTCGTGTGGCTGTGGAGCCCTACTTTGGAGAGACACTCCTGTGCACAAATATCGCAGGTAAAGGTGGTTTTCGCTACAGTGGTAGAGGAGCTGGCCAGTTTCCGCGTTGTCCGCTTTTCTTCCAGAGCTGAGGCCCATGCTCTTTCGCTGTCCATAGCCTTCTTGGTCACTGTCTCTCTCCATCTGGTGCGGTCTAGAGCTATGTCTTTCCACTGGTTAGTATTGATGTTCACTAATTTGAGGTTACGTTATATAACATCTATGTAACGGAGGTGGGGGCGACCAGTTTTTCTTGAGCCAGTCGCAAGTTGTCCGTAGAGGATGATTTTCGGTATGCGATTGTCCTCCATCCGGTGAACGTGTCCAAGCCAGCGCAGGCGGCGTTGTCTGAGGGCTGTAAAGATGCTGGGAATACCTGTTTGTGCAAGGATCTCTGTATTGCACACTTTTTCTTTCCATGTGATTTTCAAGATCCTACGAAGACATCGCAAATGGAATGAGTTCAGTCTTCGCTGAATGCCGTAAATGAATTCTGCTATCTGGGATCCACAATTCAAGACGACCTTTCTCTAAATGAGGAGATAAAAAAACGTATTGGGAAGGCTGCATCGATCTTCGCTAGACTCAGGTCAAGAGTTTGGGAAAACCAGAAGCTAACTACAGCGACCAAAATAGAAGTCTTCAAGGCATGCGTTATGAGCACGCTGCTGTATGGAAGTGAATCATGGACCACCTGCTCGCATATACTATAAATCATTTCTTCTGTTGAAGTCCATGACATTGTAGGTAGTATTGGAGACAAAACCAACATAGAAGTTTAAAGGAACCATCAAGCAGAGTTGTCTTTTTTTTTTTCCAAAAGAAGGCAGAAAAATCAACAACCACAGAAAAGTGTCGATCACTTTGTTTGTTGGACGTGAATTAAACTAAACTGCTGCATGCAGATTGTAATTGTAGTTTTTAGTAAGCCTCAGTTAAAGTACTTTTCCAACATTTTAAATGTTTGGTAGACAGTTGAACTGTAAGTCGCTAAATATAGGCCTTTCATTCTGTTTTCCATAATAACAGTTTTCAATCAATAGACTACACTTTGAAATTGATTTAAAATATATGACACATAATGCACATGTGTAAGAACCAATCGCGAAGCAATCTTTACTAAAAAGTTTGGCCTTTATAAAATAAACAAAGTAGAAAAGCATGCTAGTGATGGCCAGTTCTTGACATCGTTCACGGATTCCAAAATAGGAAGTTTTTCCCCCTTATGATACGATTCTGTCTACTTTCGTGGGAAAGCGAATTCGTCGATTTAGAATATCGCAGAGTCTCGTGCAATGGAAAGACCAAGTGGTTATCTCTGAAGCCTTCCATGGGGCGACTATTAAAATTATATCCTTCTTTGAAATTAAATTTCTTTTCACTAGAGAAGTGTCTCGCCATAATCCATAATCGAAGCTTCTCCAAAAACCTATGTGCTGAATTGTGTCTGCACTTTGTACACAACTTTGATCCAGTATTCCAAGGCTCAAATTCTCTCTTGCAAAATCCTAGGACAGAAATCCTGCTTTTTTTGGCGTAGTGAAATAAAAATGACAGCCCTACATATCTTGGAGTCACTTATGACCCAAGACTAACCTGGAAAAACCAAATAGACAAAACACAGAGCAAAGGCATCCAAAGACTATCTCTCTTGAAAAAATTAGCTCCCCAGATTGGGGAACTAACCATAACATCCTGAAAAAGACCTATACTAGTTATGTAAAACCTGTATTAGAATATGGTGCCACAGCATGGGGCTCAGCAGCTCAAACCAACCTAAGAAAAATAGATAAGGTTCAAAATATTGGTCTAAGGATAATGACAGGAGCAATGAAAACAACACCCTTTAGAGCTATGGAGGAAACTGCTGCCCTGATCTCTCTGGATGAAAGAAGAGAAATAAAAATCCTCTCCCGATTTACCAAATTGGAAACCTTGGAAAGGCACCCACTCAAAACCAAAATCAACAAAACTGGCACTAAAAACCGTCTCAAAAGGACCAATTTCATACAGGAATCTGTTAACCTAAAAAAGAAACACCAACTCGAAAAAGTAACTCTAATATCCTGGATACAACATAATGAATCTCCACCCTGGGACGAAAGCCCTCTTCCTACATAAAAAGAAAATCTGACTACAGACCAACAGAGCTCAAGGAAATAGTGAACTGTTTTCTTCAAACCAATTATCCTAGCGATCAGTGGATCAGAGTTTACACCGATGGATCATCCCATAAAGCCACCACAAATGGAGGAGCTGGAATTCTCATCGAATGGCCAGATGGAGAAAAACTAGAAAAATCCATTGCAACTGGAGAGCTCTCTGACAGCCACAGAGCAGAAACGGAAGCACTAACACTAGCTGCTACCATGCTAGCTAATCATCCAAGTTCCCCACACAGTCAGATTGTCTTGCTGACCGATGCGAAGACAACCCTCCAAGGCTTGCAGAACTCTGGTTTCTCTTGTGTTGAAAACCTCAGAGCAGCACTGACAAAGCTCAACAACAACAGTAGAAAGACTGTTGTTCAGTGGGTGCCAGCTCATATTCAACTAGAGGGAAACGAGAAGGTTGACACACTAAAAACTATATGGAGAACTCCCTGACTTGGAAACCACTGCGCAGTTCATCTCAGATATTGGTGTAGTGATCTGAACCCTCCAACATAACAATGAGAACGAAGAAGAAGAAGAAGGCGTAGTGCATACATGTCACCACACAGGTCGAGAATTTTTGGTTTCCCAGATCTGTCGAGACGGAGATCAGCAAGTCTGGGGCAGTCAAACAGAATATAAAACACGGTTTCCTCTTCTTCTCCGCAGCGAGGGCACGTTCAATGATCGACATGTATCCAGCTTTCACTCCACAAAAATCTGGCCATCCTAGGGATGTAGCCTACGTGATACTAGGATTCACAGGTTAGAAGTTAGTGTAATTGAGACTGTACATTTAATTGTATTTCAAAGTAATACCATAATATATGTCGCCTGCAAAATCCAACTAGGTTTGGTTTACGCCATGGGAATCCGAATGCAGCCTGTCTTATGGCATCGTCGATGGCTACAAGAAAGAGAAATGGTGATAATATGTACCCTAATCTCATATGTCCGTCTCGATGTTGAAGAATTCCACCGTCAGTTCTTTCCCATGATAAAATCTACAAAAACACCTCACATTCGAGATTATCTGATCAAAATTTGTCATTAGTGATGAAAGCGTCAGTGGCAAACAAACTTTAACCTGACATTAATAAAATAGTATCCCAGGACAGATTTCAAGCATCAGGACAAAGGAAATAATGTGTAATCATAGTAATTTTTAATTAGCCAATAGTACTACAATTTAGCTAATGAACGGGAATACCATTAATTGTTGCATTCTATTGTATTTCTAATTTACATAAAACTAGTAGGCTGTTTTGCAACAGATTTTTTGCTGCGGCCCCTTAAGTCATAGTAAGTTTTCAATGTGGCCCATAGATCTACACCTTAATGAGAGTATTTACTTTTGGGATAAAATATAAGGCTTGTTTTCGAGTCCGAAGATTAGTGAGGAGTACAGCATTTCTCGTGGCTGTGCAGCCCCAGCTGTGACCTACATATTTTGCCACACCCAGGACAAGCAAAACCATTGTCCGCAGGTGGTCGATCTAGATTTTCTTTTCGTCGTCTGCGTTTGCCCTAGGCGGCAGATTTTCTTTTGGGATGAAATTAACAAGGATGATGTGACCGGGTATGAAATGACAGGTCAGTGTTTTTTTTTTTTTGAAAGGGAAAATTTTAAAAAAAAAAAAAAAAAAAGCGAGGGGGGTGCGACACAACTATTGCTTCTAATGTTCCTGCCAGCACCTATCATAGAGCCTATCAAATAGGCTTATTCAAAGAACTAAATGTGGAAGAAGATAGGTCTACTCATAGGCTTACTATAATTCGCTGGCTAAAGGAATTATGGGGGAGCGTTTACTTGTCGGCCTTTTTTATTTTATGATTTTTTTTTTATAAGTTCGAAAAAAAGAGAGAGAGAGGGAAAGGGAGAGTCCATGTCAAAATAAAAACTAAAGACCTAGATCTACAATGTGAACAAATCAACGGGTGCAGGCAGGTGATCTGGGTATTTTTGGGGTCTAATAATCCTTTATTTAGATATATCTGCCAAGGGACACTACTCAGATTTCTTGATCTATAGATCTACAATATCTTGTCAAGTTCCAAGATAGAATCTACATATTGAGTCTAGATCTAGACAATAGTAATACTAGGCATTATAAATAAAATCTTCACTAGATTTTAAAACGATATTTAGATCTGTCTGCTAATACTGCTCAACGTAATCATATCCATGTTCAAAAGAAAATTATTGGCTCTTGAGTGTTCTGAACTTGATCGCTTTGACATTAACGGTAAATTTTACAGTAATTACACACTACACAGCGATTTCAATTTTCAATTTCTTCAATAATCACAATCATCAATGTGTTAAGTGGTGTTATTTGCAGATGTAAATAGTTCTAGTCGAGTAGATCGAATTACGAGTTCGTATTCCAACTTACAGATAAAGTAAATAACTTGCGAAAACGATAGTTGAAAACTTGTAACACTTTAATACTTCAAATAAGGGCACAGTCAAAAGTCCGTACAGCTAGCTCTGGCGTCTTGTCCGTTGTTCTCTATCTTTCGTCGTTCGCTAATTCTAGTTTTTAATTCCTACGTCACGTCATTCTATGAATACCCGATTTTCCCAATACTTCTACGCGTCAAGTCATTACAAATGACAATATTCATTTTCATTGTTATTCAACTTCATAATTTGCAGAGAATGATTCAAATATGAAAGAAAATTAATTTAATTAATTAAAATTTAGGGAGGTGAAATAAAATATTTATCTTGGAAAAAACAATTTTTCGTTAGTACATCATTAAAATACTTTAAAAGAACTTTCCAATGGTATATAAATTATGACTGTATCTTTAATAATTAGAAAGTTATGATTTTTTTTGTATCGTTTTGAACTAACATGTGTTGTCACAGACGAACAGAGACGAGCCTCACTCTCGCGTCATCGCCTCTCTCAGTCGCTCAGCTCGCGAGACACACCCCCAATTAAGAAGTTGGAATTAAGTTTCGTAGAGGATAAATCTACTTATTAAATAAGAAATTTAATTGTAGATCTAGTATTAGTAGTAAATTTCTTGCTCACAAATCGAATTTAATTTATATTTATGAACTTTACTTGTTTAAAATGTAAATATTGATGAAATAAACAAATTATCGGGTCTAGATCTACAAGAAATGTCAGAGAGGCGTGATCAAAATGGCGGCGATGTGATGTCAGAAAATAACAAAATATTTAAAAATTGGGGTCAAAATCACCTGGAACAATTTTTTTTCAAATGCACTTTTTGACTAATGGGCATATGTTTAGTACACAAAAACTATTTTAATATATGCAGAATATTAGGCCTTAAATGGCCTAAGGCTTATTTGTTTCAACTAACGAAATTTCTTTATCAAACTTTATCAAAAACTGGAAAATCCCATAGCCCACAATGGTAACCGTATTTTCTACTTTTCTTGAGATGGGCATAGGACAACGCGATAAAACTTGGTAGAATTATAGCCAGGCATGATATCTAGCGTAGAAAAAAAAATTGATGTTTGATCATTTTCCTGGACTCTGTATTGGTAAAAACAAAAAAGGGGTATTTTTGATAATAAATTTATAAGTTATAAATAACTTTAAAAAAAAAAACGTCATTAAATATTGTTTAGGCCATTGTCTAAAGTAATCGATAACACAAGTTTAAATCTTCTCACGTTTCATTCAAAAATGTAATTAATTTTCAAGTGCGGCCTATGTAAAAAAAAGTCAATTACGCAATCTCAACTTTATCGGCCATTTTTGACTTCCGCATTTCCGGGTTTTTTGGGCTACCTAGCAGCAATATAATTTCTATACTTGTATAGCATAAATTATCTATATGTTAATTTTTAAGCCATTTACCAGGTTCGATAAATGATAAAGACATGTCAAACAGGACTTGGTGTCAAGTCGGTTATAGATCTAATCTATATTCTTTGCACTGACTTTTGTTAGAAGAGTGGAATTGCTCTAGGAATAGTCTGTATTACAGACTGTAAGTGTAATCACAAGAGGGCATAGACTTAAGAAGCCATTGTTTGAATTCAAAATAATTATCAGAAAAAAAACAGTCAACTTACACTACTTACAGCCATTGCCATTCCATTACTCAACTCAGCAGACTCAACCTCATTTCTGTTGGTGCCCTCAGCAGTCTCAGATTATCCAACGTTGTCATTACTAAATATTCTTACATAAAAAAATTTATAAATATCTCCATTAGAAATTTGATCAACAATAAAACTTTTTTACAAAACCTCTATTTAACTTGCATCTTTGTGGAAAATTCTGGGCGGGCAAAAGGTGGAAACTGGACACAAAAAATACAATTTTGACAGTTGATGTATATTGTTGGGAAAAGAATTACTAGCTTGTAGGCCACACTGGGAAAACTAGTTTTACTGTTGTAATTTTTCAAAGGAGAAAATATAAATTGTAATTTTAATTTAGTTAGAGATTAAATATTTTTTATTTTGAATGTAGTTTTCAGGTATATCAACATGTAGGCTTAATTATCATTTAAAATTTGTATTTATCTGCCTGACTAAAGAGACTTAGATCTAGATTGTTAACATTGATAAAAAAAACTTTTGTTCTGATTGCGCAAAAGTTATTTTAGTATGACTAGAATTGTAGATAAAAATTTTTTAAAAATTTCCTTTTCATGTTTAAAAGTGTAATATTGACCAAAAAAAAAAATTGTTTACTTGTGATTGTGGCTGGGTATGCTAACATGTTCAAGTGAATTCTAATAGTATTGTCATTTTAAAGATTTTCTTACAACCTAGTGATTAGGTGTAGATATTTAAATTGATGAAAAAAAAAATCTACTATATCTAGTACTATAAATTACATTCTACATGTATATAGATCTAGATAGTAGACATTAGATTTTCATCATTTTTGTAATGGTGCTTTATTGGTTAAATTTTTGTTTTTCACTTAATTCAAAGTTTATAATTCAGAGACGCACATTTTTGTTTCTGCTTGTGTCTGACATTTGGTTGAATGATTATTATCTTGTGTATCCACAGATGAAGGAAGATTTAGAGCTATTGTTTTATGGTTAGAAGATCAAAAAATTAGGCATTTAAAAATTGAAGACAGGGAACCACTTCGAAATCTGGCGTCTAATGAATGGAATAAAGCCTTTCAATCTGTATGTTATTAGTATTGTTTTTTTTACATTGCAATAGCCTACATTATAGGCGACATACATGTTGACTAGTAGTTCTATAAGTTATACTAATGTTTTTAAAACTCTTTCCCTCTGTTATTATTTTCAAAGTTTGAAGGAATTCTTCAATTTTGCTCATTTTTATTATTATTTCACATCTCTGATATGATTAAGCTTCAATAGGTTTGTTGTTTGTTATCAGGAAATGTTTTATTTGGTATATAATTAAAGGGAAATGGATGCTCTTTTTAAATAAAACAAAGTCAAGTTTTTAAAATTTAACATTAATTTAATTTAATGAGGTCAAATAAATGATAGTATTGTTGCTAAGGAGAGAAAGGGTTAAAGGTTCCAAAAAATCATGCAATGACAAAATCAGTTAGCAAAAAATTATTTTTTAATTGGATAAACAAAACAATGTCAAGGACACTAAATGGAATTTCAGTGTTGCGAACTAAATTATTTTTAATTTTAACAATCGCAATGCGGGACAGTTGATCTTCATACCAAATCTCTTTGTTACCACGAGTTAGTTGCTGATTTTAAAAAAATTAATTGTAAGTCTTAAATTCAAAGTCTTAATACTTTCTCTTTATTTCAATTAGTTTGTGCTTTAAATGGAAGAACTTAGAAAGTTTGGATTCTGCAGTCTTTTAAAGTGCACACAAATATTATCCTATATACCTTTTAAAAAAATGTAGCTTGTCAGCCTTTATTTGTACACCAAACAGCAGAACTGTTTAGAGTATTTCCTCTGTATGAAAATCTCCTTTAGTTACCAAATTTTATACTTTTTCTTTTAATCCTGATCAATTTTGAATAATTATTTTTTAATTCTAGATTAGATAATTGTTTGTGTTTAGATTACCATTTAGCAGATCCAACCAGATGGTAGACATATAAAAGACTTTTCTGTTATTAAGAAAATAAAATATAATTGGAATATTGGAGTAACATTTCTCCCATAATTACTTTTCAGAGATATATGATGTAACAGTAGGTGTACACAAAGTAGTTAGGTGTAGCGAAAAGAATGGGTAAAGAGGAATGTCCATCCCAACTTTGCTTTGGCCAGCTTGATCATGCTCATTCTACCTTAAACTTTCTGCTATTCATAAAGTGGGTTAGCTTATAACATTTTTATTCTTTCTTATAAAGTCTCAGAAATTTGTTAATAGTTTTGGTGTACTTCATCGCCCTAGTCCCCTCATACTTTGCAACACTTGTTCATTGTCATGCATTTTCAAACCTTACAAGAGCTGTCTACATCTTACTGACTAAAGTTATATAAACCTTTTCATTATTTTTCTAGATTTTAGAATATATGCCAGTTTCACCACTCTATCATTCAACAAGTGTTGTCTGCCTTTTGACAATTCTTCTACTTTTGTTGCCAGTTATTTACATAATTTTTGTCATTTATAGTACTTTCCAATTTCATTATGTGTAATTCTCATTCAGACCATATATATCATCTCATCTCAGCCTGTGGTCCCTACTGGGGCATAGGCCACCAACCAGCTTTCTCCAGGCATCTCGGTTCTGGGCGAGTCTCTCCAACTGTCCCCATGTCTTGCCCATCTGCTTGGCTTCTGTTTCCAGATCGCGGCGCCCTGTATTTCTGGCCGTCCTCTCTTCCTCTTTCCTTGGGGATTCCAGGTTAGGGCTAGCCTTGTTATGTTGGATGCAGGCTTGCACAGGGTGCGACCTATCCATCTCCAGCGTCTCTGAAGGATATCTACTTTAATGGGCTGCTGTTTTGTTCTTTGCATACCATATATATACAAGAACTTTAAAAAACCAAAACAAAAATCATTTATGAACTTTGAAATTGCATTAGATTGATTCTTTTTTTTTTATAAGTTGCCTTTTTTTTTCTATACAATTAACTTTATTTTTATGATTCATCTATATGCCTTTTAGTTTATAAGAACATTGTATTTTTTTCTTTTCAGTACTTAACTGAAATCAATAGTCCGCATGACGGATCTGACAGAAAAGCTCTGTTAGATTGGCTGTTAGGATATGCTATCCGACTTGAATATGGTGATCAAGGTAGTGAATAGTCAATATTATATTGAATAAAAATTACTTTTTATTACATTTCCAAACTATAACTGCATTGATTACATCTTAAAATCATTCCCAGTGTTCATAGTTTTGGTTGAACATAGGTCTGAAAGGTCTGTTTGTTTTTAGGAAAGATTTGTTCTAAGTAGAGTTCAAATATGTTTCAATGATGCCCAACCTTGTTCAGCCTGGGGGGAGGGGGGGTTACATTTTCAACATGCCAGACACAGGCTGCATCATCACAAAAATAAGTTGAGTGTGATGTAACCTATTCTCTTTTGTTTCATTATCCACTGTGGGTAGAAACTTCAAGGTGTTAAATATGGCCAGAGGTGGCTCATACGCTGTAGTTTTTGGCATCAACTGTTTCATTGTAATATTGTATGTTATTGATTTTGTGTATTTTTCTTTTTTCACAGTTGACAAGTATAAAAGTGCCACGCCAGAAACATTTAAAGAAAGCAAAGAACAGCAATTGTCAAAGTCCATCAATCCTTTAGATAATCTTGACTGTAAGTTACCCATTTTCTTTTTGTCTGACTTTCTGTAAACATTTGATTCACTTCATGACTTCAGTTGTAGAGTGTAAAGAGTGTTGCTTGTTGTTTCAAGGCTCTTGCTTTTTTATAAATTGTTGACAAAACAAAAAGAATGCACACTCTTTTTTAATGTACTAAAATATAAATGAGAACTTATATGATTCAATGTATAAACATGTAGATATGTTTTACAAGTACTGGTAAATCTGTGACTGTCCCCTAACCCATTAGCTCCTTCTGCAGTTGGAAACGTTTTCCCGTTTTTGTCCAAAGCCATTGTAGAACATTTCTAGAATCCCCAATTCAATATACTTGCTTTAAGTTTTTGAAAAAAAAAAGATTCCATCTAATGTCATTGCAAGTGATTACAAATCATTTTGGAGATTACAGATTCTATTTTGAATAAATTCTGGAATATTTTTATTGCTTAAATAATTTTTCAATCGAACAGGCCCATAGTCCCAGTGTATAAGCCCCCATGTTGAAAATGGGTATTTTTTAAGCTTTTTTTATGTTCTAATGGTATTAAAAGTATATATATTTTTTAAAACTAGACATATTGTTATGTTTTTTTTTAAAGTTGTTTGTTTATACATATTAGATTTTAGATTTGATTGTTTTTCAAAATAATTATTTTTTATGATTTTTTAAATTCTGGGTTATTCCTCTTTGCTTAGGGCCTGGGAAGGTTTTTTCTAACCAGAAATATGAGTTGTTTGGTTAATAGTGTTTCTGCTCTAATTGTTCATCTGATTGTCTGGGATTGGTTCTGGGTTGTTTTCTATTGCTTTTAATGGAGAACTAGGTTTATTGCTTCTGTCTTTTATGTCTGGGATTGATTCTGTGTTGTTTTCTATTACTTTTAATGGAGAACTTTTAATGCTTCAGTCTTCTTTCGAAGAGGGTGAGAATATCCATGGCTTCTTCGTTATTTCCTGTTCTTTTTGTGCTTTCATTTAAATTTGTAAACCTGGTAGTGGTTTGAGTGTGTATGTGTCTAGAAAGTGTGGTAACATAGTGTCATAGATACCTTTTTTTTTAAAGTGGAGCTAAATAAGATTGTCACCTTTAAACAACATTTTTTTTCACTGTTTAATTTACAATTAAATTCATTAGTAGTTATGTTTTGTTTCTTTAGTTTATAAGTGGATGCTAGTTTTACCTGATGGAACGACACACAATATGGTTTAGGACTGACTTTTTTTTTTTTTCAGTCAACAGCCCTGAGTTCAAAGCTGGCATTACTTCATTAGCCATGATGCTACAGATTCCTCCACATTCAAATCATTTAGAAATGTTAAAGGTAATTAAATAATGTTTCTAAATAATGTTTGATATCTTTTTTTTCGAAGTTTATAATTTCTTTATGTGAAAAAAAGTGTCAACAGCAGAATGTTGTTTTATTATTTCAGGCAATTTGTATAGTTATCAAGGAAAAATTTTCTAAGGAGGCTATAGAATCTGCAGGAAAAACAAAAGAAAAGGTACTTGGCATTATTGCTACATCAACTTTTTATTTAGGTTGTTTCTTTGAGAAAAAAAAAAATCTTTTTTCATCGCAATTATTTTGGACTTCTGATTACAGTGATGGGAATTTTCTGAAAATTTTCGGAATTCTGAAATTTTTTTCTGATCCGATTTTCAAGCAAAAAAATCCGAAATTTTCCTGTCATTTTTTTCAGGAAAAAAATCCGAATTTTTTTTTAATGAAAAAAAATCCGATTTTATTATTTTTCCATTTTCGGAAAAATGCGACCGGTCTTTTGACACAGTTATAAGTTCCATTTTTAAAAGAAAATTTGCGTGGTCGTATTGTCTTGTTGATCTCAGTGTAGACTAGAGGTTTGAATCAGTCTAGATAGATAGATTCTAATTCTACATAAGATATCTAGTTTCTTTAATTTCAATACTTTTCATGGTTCGTAGCCACCTTGAAAACTTGGAAAACACCTTGAATTTCATTATAAAATTCAACGCCTAGTCAGTGTAAAGTAAAAAAAACGGCGAAAAAATCTTGATCTAAACTCTAGTTTTACTAAATTTACCACTGCAGAGTCAGTTAGGATAAAATCGCACACGGCTGAAGTTAAGTGACTTAGATTTAGATCTAGAATTTAGATTTACGGTAGAGTTAGTGAAGATAATTCGCAGAGAGCCGCGAAAAGTCAGCAAATTTAGTGACTTAGATATAGACTCTAGATTTACGGTAAATCACTAGAATATAGCGAACATAATTACTAACCCTGTTGAGCCGTGAAAAGTTCGCGAATTTTAGTGATTTATTGTTAAAATATAGAGTCTATTATAGATTCTAGATCTACAATAGATTCAGTGAAGATAATTCGCACACAGCTGTGAAAAGACTGCGAATTTTAGTGACCTGGATCTAGAGTCTAGATCTAATGTAGATTTAATAAAAATATTACCCACACAGCTGTGAAAAGTCTGTCAAAGTTATTTTGGTCGTGAAAGCCATGGAAACTTACATAGCCTATAGATCTAGTTGAAAAAGAAATTCAGCTTGAAAAAAAAATGCAAATAGGTCTAATACCCCCTCTCCAAATGTCATTACATAATAATCAAATGTCAATTAAATATACAAATAGTTGAAAAAGGTTTATATATATACTACAGGCTCTATTGATGAGGAGGTTTTAAGTTCTAGTATCTAATGTAGATTTAATAAAAATATTACCCACACAGCTGTGAAAAGTCCGTCAAAGTTAGTTTGGTTGTGAAAGCCATGGAAACTTACATAGCCTATAGATCTAGTTGAAAAAGAAATTCTGCTTGAAAAAAAAATACAAATAGGTCTAATACCCCCTCTCCAAATGTCATTACATAATAATCAAATGTCAATTAAATATACAAATAGTTGAAAAAGGTTTATATATACTACAGGCTCTATTGATGAGGAGGTTTTAAGTTCTAGTATCTATGAGATACACATAGGAACTAAGAATATACCTTTCCGTAACATAGAGAGAATACATATTATGAAGGCATCTCTAAGAAGGTTTCTTATTTTAAAACAATGGAATAATAACCATTTCTAATATTCTTTAATAAATCTTTGAACAAAAATGGTTGTTTGAGGTTTTGGGATGACAGTCAAGTTGTTACCTGATTAAAATATAACTGTCATTACATTTTCTGTGTACAATGCAATTATTTTGGACTTCTGATTAGTACAATGGAAGTTGACTGATCAAATGTTCCTATTTTTACCAATACAAATTGGAATAAAAAGAAACTAAAAAAAAATGTAAGCATTGATTAATATTTGTTTGACATGTTTTGGATGTTCCTTCAGAATGGAAGATTATTACATCCTAGCCCAAATCTACCACAGGATGGCAAGGGGTAGTGCCTGACAGGATAAGAACCTCTGACTATTGTTACAAAAGTCCAGAGTGCATACCACACAATCAGGCAGCCATCTGAAACCAAAAAGCAAAGTCATTCAAATTTCAATCGTTATTTACTAATATAATGTGGAATGACTCAATTTATTTCATCAACATAAAATCCCAAACAGGCTCTCTCTCCCATCACTGCCTTGACTTTTCCCCTGTCAGGTTCCCCATCAAAACTGGGTGGACTCAGATGCGCCCTAAAGATCCCGAAATTAAAAACCCAAGTGCTCACCGGCATAAATAAGTTATTAAGTTATATTAAGGCAAGAGAGTTGACATGATCTTATTTTCAATAAAATAAAACAAAATTATTTAATGGTTTAAACATATCTATGGTTATCAATCATTATAGGTATTTTTTTTTGTTTACATTTTTCTATTACAAGTTGAGTTCATATTGAATGACCAAGGCTGTGTTCTGTTTCAGGATGAGCATATACCCCTGGATAAAACTGAGCTTGGATTTGAAGCTGGAGGTAGGTCCTTTTTTTATCTTTTGTACTAAGGTTATTAGAAATTGAGGATAAAGTCTTAGTCTATACCTTCCACATTTTCTGTTTTTAGAAAGGGTTAGAGGTAATAAAGGGTCCTTGCAATTAATTGAAGAAGGTTATTAGACTGAAGACCAAACAAATTTTTTTTAGTAAAGTATGGTCAAAGTAGTTTTCTTAGTGACATTTGTTGCTGTTTCACCTTCCACCAAGAAATACTAACTGTATCAGCAACTGTATCCGCTCCAGACTGGAATTATTTTAATGTAGGAAATTAATTTTTAGGGTTCTCTTTGTATGTAGGCATGTTTTGTAAGCAAAGTATGGAACTAGCATTTCCAGATAAAAATATTAAATAGGAATTCCTGTAAAATCCAGTTCAAGATTGTTTAAAGTTTAAGTTTCAAGGAAAACATTCAACATGAACACATTAGCTCCTTCTGCTGTTAAAAACATTTTCTCAGTTTTGTCCTAAACCATTGTAGAATCTTTCTAAAAATCACCTTTTCAATATTCATGCTTTAAACTTTTTAAATGAAAGATTTCTTCTAGTCTTATTGTTAGCATGATTAAAAATCATTTATAAAGTTATCAATTCTATTTTTAGTAAAATCATGAAAATAGAATTTTTTCAAAGTAACATGCCCATAGCCCCAGTGTATAAGCCTACATGTGGGAAAATTAGTATTTTCTAAGTTTTTTAAATTCTTAAGGTAATTATATTATTTTTTTTAAATAGACATATCATTCTAATGTCTAAAAGTTTGTTAATTTATTAATATTAGATCTGAAATTTTATTTTTTTCATAATGTTTTTTTTAATAACTAGTTACCCCTCTTTGCTTAGGGTAATAGTACCAGAAATAGGAGCTATTGGGTTAAAATTTCTGGCCTATTATTAAACTAAGTTCAAAATTGTATGAAGTATCAATCTGCTTTGAGAAAAACTTGACCTTGTTTTCTTCCACCTGTACAGATTACATTATAACAGAAGCAGCCAAGATACTTCGACTTCTCCACCTTCGAGATTTAAGGGACTTACAGACACACATCAATCAAGCCATTGTTGCTGTTCAGGCCATTACTGCCAACCCTAAGACAGACAGCAGGCTGGGTAAAGTTGGGTTTTGATAAACTTCTGCCTTGGTTTTTTGATTCACTGTTGTAGACTTAAATGCATTAAGTAAACCTGCCAATGTCTCTGCTATATTAAAACACACATATTTTCATGTCTGTTTTGATCTAAGTCAATTGTATCTATGATTCTTACTTTGAAAAGCAAATAAAGTTGATTGTGCCACTATATACTTTCAATAATGAGTTATTTATGTCTTATAATACAAGTCACAAAACATGTTGTATTCCCTTTCATTACCACATTTGGTACTTTTATAGAGCAGACAAAATATAAAGATTAAAACATATTGCCTATGACAACTTGATATAAGGCATATGATTACTTTTAAAACAATAGGGCATAATATTATTTTTAAAAAAATAGGGCATATCATTGCTTGTAAAACAGGGCATATGATTAGTTTTAAAACTTAAGACATAATAACTTTTAAAATTTAGAGCGTATAGCGAAGCAGACTTTGGAAGTGCTCATTTCAAATCTCATGTCTTCACTAGGACTTAAGATTTCAGCACTTTATGACTTAGTGACCATATTCTTAACCTGTTATAAGACCAACCTCCCAAGTCTCAGCCAAGAACAAAATCATTCTAAGTTGATTGTTGCCGACTATATTAATTTATAGTCAATTTTAAAAAAAAATTTCAGCTGTAAGAGAGCAGTCACTGCATCTATGAGTTATGATTTTGTAATGATCACATTCTGTCTATTGCTTCATCATAATTGTCATTATAGCAGCAACATCAGCTGTCTACCTAAGAAAGGTTTTCTACCACAAATTTGGCCACCCAGATTTAGCAGTTGAAAAAAAAAAAAACTAATATAAATATAAAATTATGACTGACTCTAGTCATGTTTTTTTTTTTAGTATTATTCCTTGTCAAAGTATTATCATTAAATAGCAAAAAAAAAAAGTGCTTCAAGTCAACTCTTAAATAGCAGACTTAGATAAGTCATCTACCAATGTTTTTACCCTTCAACATTCATATCATCCAGTCAAAGCAACTTCTTTACATTTCAAAAGTGTTTAACTTGAAGCACATGACCAGACTGCCATAACTGTCAAGTGTTGAATCAAAACAAATTTATTTAGAGGTTGTCAAGAAAAACTTAATGGCAGTCTCTTTAATTTGGGATGAGTGCAGTATTTTTTTTTTTTCTTTCCACATCTGATGCTGTGAAAAAATTTTAAACTGATCCAATTGAATTTGTCAAGGCTGGATGTTCTTTTTGTTTTTTTAATAAATGTTGAGCATGATCTTGTGTAGTTTCATAGAATCTTGAAGGAAGGTTTGGATCTCACTTCTGAACCTCCGCTATTAATGCATATGTCTGTTTTAAGTTTGTATAATAGGATTTGTTTTGATTGGACTTTTAAGTGACAAAACATGGTATTTATATTGGTTTTCAAAGTTTAGATGACTGTATCTGTGCTTTAACAAAACATGTGACTTTTCAACAGTAATGAAAAATGAAATGATGATGGCAATAATAAGATTAAAACATGCAAGCACTTTGTTGGTCATGGATGTTTTAATAGTTTAATCCTACCTATACACGTATATACAAGCATACTCAAGGTGTCTCACATACAACTCTTTAAATTATGTCAAGAGGAGAATGAAAAAAAAAGACATTATTTATCACATCATTGTTGAAACATAAGGGACATAACCAAAAAAAAACTTATACAGGCATGTACATTGAACAGAATGGGGTGAATGCAAATAAAGAAATATAAATGAAACAATGGATTGCATAATAGAGAAAGGGGATTTCAGATTGTCAACATTGTGTCAATACATTGAAAAGTGGATATTCATTTCTCTTTTACTGTCATACCATTGTTTAATACTATAACAAATTTTTACATAGTAAACAAAATGTAAAAATAAGTTTATACACATATGTTGACAAAGGACATTAATTGAAACTAAATGCTGTAGTGAAAAAGATGTACAACTAATAACTATCACTGCGTTCTATGTGTAATGACTCGTAGATAACATACACTCAAACCTGTATAATAAGAGGCTTCTTTCTTTCTTCCTACTTTCATTGGTTTTGTTTCAACCTTCCTTCAATAATGAAGATTTATTACATCCTAGCCCAAGTTGTGAGTAGGGTTGTTTTAATGTTTTATATGTTTCCGATGTTCCTTCAGAGTTGATGATAATTACTTCCTAGTCCAAACCTCCTGCAGGATAACGGGGGATGGGCGAGGGCAGGGTTTGAACCTGGGACCATCGAAAAAATCTGAAAGATAGTCCAGCGTGCACACTGCACAACCAGGCAGGTTGGAATTCAGGACCATCATGACGCCATCCCTAACTGCATGCCACATTCAGCCATCTTGCTTATTGAGAATGTCAAGTTCATAACCTATACCATATCAATAAACTACATCACCAGACTAGTTTTAAATCTTAAGTGTGGATTAAAACATATATTATACAATAGTTTATAAACAATCACATGTAGTTTCTCTCACATGTCTAGTAGTTTTTCATTTATTTCTCTTTAATGTAGCATCTGTTAAGAAGGTAATTGTGCATCACCAACATTACCATCCTTGAAAGAACAATGGATATTGCAAGGACTCTCTCCATTTAGTCATAGGACTTTGCATTTTTATCTAGTTCTACTTCATACTTCCATGTTTCAAATGTTCCTTAATAAGTGCCTCTGGAAACTGAATAGCTAAACCAAGGGAGGTAACTTTGCTATTAATTGGAAGCAAAATATTTATGGGAGCAGGAGTTCACATAAAGTGAATGTACATTTTGAAAGTTAAGGCCCTTGGTGGTGAGCAAACCAAAGCCATATTTAAAGTTTTCTTTTTTTCAGTCTTTTTCCACTAGGTGCTTTACAAAATATCCAGTTGAATAGATAACATTACAAGAAAAGCAAATTTGTCTAACTTACAAACAGTAAGAGATAACATTGTTTCCCCAATGAGAAATACTTATGAATATAATTTAATCAAAATAAAGAGCAAATGTATCAGTTGAGTAAATATACATTCAGTTTTATTATGTGTCGTTAATAAAACAACTTTTACCTATAATAAATAATTATGAGTGCTTCTTAACCTCAAATCTACTGTGTAACCCTCCTCTCCATTGAGTACATTCCCTTCAAAAGTGAGAGATTGAAAACTCCAGGAACACATTTTTTTTCCTTTGACCTATCAGGAATAGTGTTTCTTTTCATTGATTAATGAAAGGGGTATCTACATTCAGCCTAACCAACAACCAATCAAATAATGGTTTACATTAGTACCACTCTCCAATATCTTAAGCTACCCAGCACTCAGAACCAGATAAAACAACATTAACTGTGTCTAGGAAATGTGACATGGTGTGAAATGTTAAAAAAAAAAAGCTTTAGCAAATGGATATTTACATATCAAAATATTTATATAAATACTAGAATATATAACTTACAAAAGCTCAACTGTATCTTGCCTTGCTAGGCAGGCTTTTTCAGTGCATTTACATTCACATTGTCCTCCAAGTTTTGAGGACACAAAAATTGTTCAAATTGTTTTATTTAGTTTTAGCTTAAAGTCGCAGCTTCTCTGTAACCACAAAGCATTGTCTTATCTCCACAATCTTCTGGGAAAAGAAGCTGAAATGTGAACCAATGTGTCACGTCCTTTACAATTGCTATTTTATTTTAAAAACGTCTGACTTGGGCCGGCGTATTGCTCATGTACTGTATTTTGTATATAGGCTAGTGTGCATGGGTTGAGTCAGACGCAGTCGCCATTAGTCAATAGGTGACCTAGCGTGACCACCAGATCTGAATAGGTTGGTCTGTTGGACTGAGGCATCATGCAACACTGCCGGATGATGTCTTTTACCTGTGTGGGGAAGTGCTCGGCAAAGTCTAACAGGGGCAGAGTGTTGGCCCCTACCCCAGCACCACACAGTGACTTGAAGAGCTCCTCGTCTCCAAGGAGGCGGTAAGGGAGGTCGCACAGGTGGAACACCTCCCACATGAAGATACCGTAGGACCAAATGTCTGTGTGAAATGAGTACTCCGAGTCACGCAGAGCCTCAGGGGGCAGCCATCTTAGCGGTACCAATGTTTGCTTAGCTGGATGAAGAAAATACTCACTGGCATATACATCTTTATTTAGTGACAGGCTGCATACCTAAGTAGAAACACAAATATATAGGTAAGTTTAATGCACATCAAATAAATTCAAGTTTACATAAAAATACTGTAAGTAACAAATGCTTTGTATAATATTTTAATTTTGTTTCCTTTTGAAGTAATTTTAAACATCCAAGTCTTGTTAAGGTGAATTTCTTAACACTTGCTGCTCACATTAAAGATAGACCTGATTATAGTGAAATGAAAGTTTAGAGTTTACTATTTTATATTATTATATACCCATACTTATTTAAAATGTAAATTTCTGTGATAATTTAAAAATACAATCTTTGAACATATTCAGGTAGAATTTAGTTACATTTTTACTGACTTAAATTTGAAGATATCTAAATCTCTAGAGTCTTATATAGATTCTAGATCTCTAGAATAGATTTGTGCCTTTCAAAGGCATCAAAATGTTATCAAAGTTGAAGGTATCTTATCAAGATCTCTAGGTTATGCCCCCAGGCACCCAAATGAAAGAAAATTCCTAGCTACGCCCCAGTCTATGATTACACAGTATTTGAAAAAGCTGAATTAAAACTTACTTTAAGATCTAGTCTGGACGTTAACAAAATATTTCTGGCTGCCACATCTCGGTGAATGTATTTATAGCCTGCCAGATATTCCATGCCCAAGGCAACCTGCTGACACATCTTCAGCTTTTGGAGGGAAGAAAGGGGAGGCACTCTAAGCGTCATATTGCGACGTCCGTTATCATTTCTGGTAGCCAACAAGAACTGTTTGAGATCACCCTTAAACAGAATAAGAACATAAAATACATTTCATATAAGCTTATTTTTTACTTCACCTTTATCAAGAGCAGTGATGGCAGTCGTAAAAGGAAACGCAAGGAAGAAACAGTACACAAAAACACTGGAAGAAACAAATAATTTGTCAAATAGTTTACATTTAGGGAGCATAAGGACCGATTTCACAGCAGTGGCGGGAATAGAAGAGAACCCCAACAACTATGTCAACCGGGGGCAGTTTCATGGCGGACACCCACAAGGCTCAACGTCCCAGTCAGAACAGTTGCTCAAAACGGCCAGTGGATGGGAGCTTCCGTGGGCCTAAAGTTTCAAGAGTTGTTGACTTAGGACAATTACAAAGAATGAGTTTTGTGTAATAAAACCATTGAAAATTATATATTAGGCCTACATGGTACATGCAAGTATTCTACATCTACAAAAAAAAAAAAAAAAAAAAGCAACCAAGAAAAATGTTGTAACAACAATCAAATTGACTTTTTGCCATAGTTAATTCAGCAATAAACTCATACTAAAACGAATGTCTTGAAATAGCCCACTGCTTTTATATAAACGTAAGATGTTTTGACCAAATGGTGAAAAGTTGGTCAGACTAGCAAGACAACACCGATTTCCTAACGTTGCATAGCCTAACATTGCATAGTCTAACGTTGTGTTTTTAGACTATTGCTCACACTACAGAAGGTAAGCAATTACCCAGTTACAGTACCTGTTGCACACGCTACTAAAGGCACTTACCCAGTCACAGTATCTGT
>JADKLZ010060668.1:0-23628 GCA_021533235.1 Biomphalaria straminea | reverse complement strand
GAGGGTTTGACTCTAACCATCAAGTTAGGTGCCAAGTAAGAAGCAGACAGGGTTTGACTCTAACCATAAGTTAAGGGCCAGGTAAGGAACAGAGAGGGTTTGACTCTAAATTTTAAGGACGAAGAAGTGTTACAGTTCTGAGCCCAACCAAGGTACCACACTTCTCACAGGCTGACGTCCGACTACCAAATAAAGAGACTCGAAAGACAAAACTGCTCCATTCATTTAAGTTTAATAAATAACTTTTCTTTTTAAAAAAGAACACGCTTTTTCCTGAATTATATAAGCAATAAATAAACATATTAAAGCCACAAACAAGAGAGAAAAAGAATAAGATCTTAGCTGAGGACAAGAAATCTAGATGTATAATTCACCTTCAGTTTCACCTATCTCTTAGTCTGTTGGACCGTTGGGGCACCACTCATGATTAGTCAACAGACTTTCTCCATTCTTCTATCTTTAGCTTGGATAGAACTTCTTTCTAGCAGGAGCGTTCATTCTTTTCTGTTGTCTTCTCATCGTATTCTCTTGTCTGCCTCTTCTTCTGTTTCCTGGTTCTGTTCCCTGAAAGAATGTATTAGCAAGCCCAAAAGACCTCATAATAGGGCCATAGAGTTTTAGTTTACGTTTTTTAAATATAGTTTGCAAGGTCATCGTGGGCCGTCGTGAGGTCCGATCGCTGTTGTAACCCTGTCTTAATCTCGGTCTCTGTGATACCCTTCTGAAGCATTTCAATGCCATTGTATAATTACAACTGAAAATACAATTAAAGTAGATAAACAACTTCAGTACTTGACTTTGGCTTATGTTCTCATAAATCAATTGAATTAAACTGTCAAAACATATTATAAAACAATTAAAAAGGGGGGGGGGAACAAAGTAGGCTAGTAAATCACGTGACTCAAACCACGTGATTAGAATTTCATGATGAGAATTGATTACGATTTTTTTTTTTAAATATTTGTCGCTCTCACCCCCAAGGGTGCAAACTACTTATATCTAATTAGTTTTTATTTATTTAAATAGGTTTTAGGTTGTGATGCCCTGATGTAAAGAACCTGAAAACATCAGGCCGATAAATCTCTAGACCTGAAGCTTTCTCAGTTTCACGATGGAGTATTACACAAAAGAAGTAGGCCCTAATAAAAAATATATATAAAAAAAAAAACAATAGACAAAAATATTTTTTTAAAAAATATAATTTTTAAATGTTAAAATATATATTTAAAAAATAATAATAATAAATAATTTTTAAAAATCTTTAGCCTTATTTCACTTGCAGGCTCCTAATTCCTTTACTTTGCAGCATCTTGACTGCTTCTTAAAAAAAACAACTTCAGCACATTTCTTTGTCGTTGAAAGTGGCTTTGGAGCCCTTCTTTGGAGAGACACTCCTGTGCACAAATATCGCAGGTAAAGGTGGTTTTCGCTACAGTGGTAGAGGAGCTGGCCAGTTTCCGCGTTGTCCGCTTTTCTTCCAGAGCTGAGGCCCATGCTCTTTCGCTGTCCATAGCCTTCTTGGTCACTGTCTCTCTCCATCTGGTGCGGTCTAGAGCTATGTCTTTCCACTGGTTAGTATTGGTGTTCACTAATTTGAGGTTACGTTATATAACATCTATGTAACGGAGGTGGGGGCGACCAGTTTTTCTTGAGCCAGTCGCAAGTTGTCCGTAGAGAATGATTTTCGGTATGCGATTGTCCTCCATCCGGTGAACATGTCCAAGCCAGCGCAGGCGGCGTTGTCTGAGGGCTGTAAAGATGTTGGGAATACCTGTTTGTGCAAGGATCTCTGTATTGCACACTTTTTCTTTCCATGTGATTTTCAAGATCCTACGAAGACATCGCAAATGGAATGAGTTCAGTCTTCGCTGAATGCCGTAAATGAATTCTGCTATCTGGGATCCACAATTCAAGACGACCTTTCTCTAGATGAGGAGATAAAAAAACGTATTGGGAAGGCTGCATCGATCTTCGCTAGACTCAGGTCAAGAGTTTGGGAAAACCAGAAGCTAACTACAGCGACCAAAATAGAAGTCTTCAAGGCATGCGTTATGAGCACGCTGCTGTATGGAAGTGAATCATGGACCACCTGCTCGCATATACTATAAATCATTTCTTCTGTTGAAGTCCATGACATTGTAGGTAGTATCGGAGACAAAACCAACATAGAAGTTTAAAGGAACCATCAAGCAGAGTTGTCTTTTTTTTTTCCAAAAGAAGGCAGAAAAATCAACAACCACAGAGAAGTGTCGATCACTTTGTTTGTTGGACGTGAATTAAACTAAACTGCTGCATGCAGATTGTAATTGTAGTTTTTAGTAAGCCTCAGTTAAAGTACTTTTCCAACATTTTAAATGTTTGGTAGACAGTTGAACTGTAAGTCGCTAAATATAGGCCTTTCATTCTGTTTTCCATAATAACAGTTTTCAATCAATAGACTACACTTTGAAATTGATTTAAAATATATGACACATAATGCACATGTGTAAGAACCAATCGCGAAGCAATCTTTACTAAAAAGTTTGGCCTTTATAAAATAAACAAAGTAGAAAAGCATGCTAGTGATGGCCAGTTCTTGACATCGTTCACGGATGATTCGATTCCAAAATAGGAAGTTTTTCCCCCTTATGATACGATTCTGTCTACTTTCGTGGGAAAGCGAATTCGTCGATTTAGAATATCGCAGAGTCTCGTGCAATGGAAAGACCAAGTGGTTATCTCTGAAGCCTTCCATGGGGCGACTATTAAAATTATATCCTTCTTTGAAATTAAATTTCTTTTCACTAGAGAAGTGTCTCACCATAATCCATAATCAAAGCTTCTCCAAAAACCTATGTGCTGAATTGTGTCTGCACTTTGTACACAACTTTGATCCAGTATTCCATGCAGCATTTCTATTTACTGAGCATGAATGACACAGTGATACGCGAAGAACGTAAATCTGTTCTCTTTTGAAGTAAAGTCTGTAATTTATAAGAAGAATACTGTGGGACAGAATTTAAGTACTCTTGATGTATTTTCTACTTTTGGCGAACTGATTCAGAAATGAAAGAAAAGAAGCATGAACAATTCTGAGCCTGTGCTTTTTACGTTCCATGATCATCATCAGCAGCATCAAACTCCATTTGAGTGAGGGCTTGAGAGGCTCAAATTCTCTCTTGCAAAATCCTAGGACAGAAATCCTGCTTTTTTTGGCGTAGTGAAAAAAAATGACAGCCCTACATATCTTGGAGTCACTTATGACCCAAGACTAACCTGGAAAAACCAAATAGACAAAACACAGAGCAAAAGCATCCAAAGACTATCTCTCTTGAAAATATTAGCTCCCCAGATTGGGGAGCTAACCACAACATCCTGAAAAAGACCTATACCAGTTATGTAAAACCTGTATTAGAATATGGTGCCACAGCATGGGGCTCAGCAGCTCAAACCAACCTAAGAAAAATAGATAAGGTTCAAAATATTGGATCTAAGGATAATGACAGGAGCAATGAAAACAACACCCTTTAGAGCTATGGAGGAAACTGCTGCCATGATCTCTCTGGAAGAAAGAAGAGAAATAAAAATCCTCTCCCAATTTACTAAATTGGAAACCTTGGAAAGGCACCCACTCAAAACCAAAATCAACAAAACTGGCACTAAAAACCGTCTCAAAAGGACCAATTTCATACAGGAATCTGTTAACCTAAAAAAGAAACACCAACTCGAAAAAGTAACTCTAATATCCTGGATACAACATAATGAATCTCTACCCTGGGACTAAAGCCCTCTTCCTACTATAAGGGACCATATTGAAAACATAAAAAGAAAATCTGACTACAGACCAACAGAGCTCAAGGAAATAGTGAACTGTTTTCTTCAAACCAATTATCCTAGCGATCAGTGGATCAGAGTTTACACCGATGGATCATCCCATAAAGCCACCACAAATGGAGGAGCTGGAATTCTCATCGAATGGCCAGATGGAGAAAAACTAGAAAAATCCATTGCAACTGGAGAGCTCTCTGACAGCCACAGAGCAGAAACGGAAGCACTAACACTAGCTGCTACCATGCTAGCTAATCATTCAAGTTCCCCACACAGTCAGATTGTCTTTCTGACCGATGCGAAGACAACCCTCCAAGGCTTGCAGAACTCTGGTTTCTCTTGTGTTGAAAACCTCAGAGCAGCACTGACAAAACTCAACAACAACAGCAGAAAGACTGTTGTTCAGTGGGTGCCAGCTCATATTCAACTAGAGGGAAACGAGAAGGTTGACACACTAAAAACTATATGGCGAACTCCCTGACTTGGAAACCCCTGCGCAGTTCATCTCAGATATTGGTGTAGTGAACTGAACCCTCCAACATAACAATGAGAACGAAGAAGAAGAAGGCGTAGTGCATACATGTCACCACACAGGTCGAGAATTTTTGGTTTCCCAGATCTGTCGAAACGGAGATCAGCAAGTCTGGGGCAGTCAAACAGAATATAAGACACGGTTTCCTCTTCTTCTCCGCAGCGAGGGCACGTTCAATGATCGACATGTATCCAGCTTTCAATCCACAAAAATCTGGCCATCCTAGGGATGTAGCCTACGTGATACTAGGATTCACAGGTTAGAAGTTAGTGTAATTGAGACTGTACATTTAATTGTATTTCAAAGTAATACCATAATATATGTCGACTGCAAAATCCAACTAGGTTTGGTTTACGCCATGGGAATCCGAATGCAGCCTGTCTTATGGCATCGTCGATGGCTACAAGAAAGAGAAATGGTGATAATATGTAACCTAATCTCATATATCCGTCTCGATGTTGAAGAATTCCACCGTCAGTTCTTTCCCATGATAAAATCTACAAAAACACCTCACATTCGAGATTATCTGATCAAAATTTGTCATCAGTGATGAAAGCGTCAGTGGCAAACAAACTTTAACCTGACATTAATAAAATAGTATCCCAGAACAGATTTCAAGCATCAGGACAAAGGAAATAATGTGTAATCATAGTAATTTTTAATTGGCCAATAGTACTACAATTAAGCTAAGGGACGGGAATACCATTAATTATTGTATTCTATTGTATTATTTCTAATTTACATAAAACTAGTAGGCTGTTTTGCAACAGATTTTTTTGCTGCGGCCCCTCAAGTCATAGTAAGTTTTCAATGTGGCCCATACACCTTAATGAGAGTATTTACTTTTGGGATAAAATATAAGGCTTGTCTTCGAGTCCGAAGATTAGTGAGGAGTACAGCATTTCCCGTGGCTGTGCAGCCCCAGCTGTGACCTACATATTTTGCCACACCCAGGAAAAAAAAAAACATTGTCCGCAGGTGGTCGATCTAGATTTTCTTTTCGTCGTCTGCGTTTGCCCTCGGCGGCAGATTTTCTTTTGGGGTGAAATAAACAAGGATGATGTGACCGGGTATGAAATGACAGGTCAGTGTTTTTTTTTTTTTGAAAGGGAAAATTTTAAAAAAAAAAAAAAAAAAAGCGAGGGGGGTGCGACACAACTATTGCTTCTAATGTTCCTGCCAGCACCTATCATAGAGCCTATCAAATAGGCTTATTCAAAGAACTAAATGTGGAAGAAGATAGGTCTACTCATAGGCTTACTATAATTCGCTGGCTAAAGGAATTATATATATGGGGGAGCGTTTACTTGTCGGCCTTTTTTATTTTATGATTTTTTTTTATAAGTTCGAAAAAAAAAAGAGAGAGGGGGGGAGAGAGTCCATGTCAAACTAAAAACTAAAGACCTAGATCTACAACGTGAACAAATCAACGGGTGCAGGCAGGTGATCTGGGTATTTTTGGGGTCTAATAATCCTTTATTTAGATATATCTGCCAAGGGACACTACTCAGATTTCTTGATCTATAGATCTACAATATCTTGTCAAGTTCCAAGATAGAATCTACATATTGAGTCTAGATCTAGACAATAGTAATACTAGGCATTATAAATAAAATCTTCACTAGATTTTAAAACGATATTTAGATCTGTCTGCTAATACTGCTCAACGTAATCATATCCATGTTCAAAAGAAAATTATTGGCTCTTGAGTGTTCTGAACTTGATCGCTTTGACATTAACGGTAAATTTTACAGTAATTACACACTACACAGCGATTTCAATTTTCAATTTCTTCAATAATCACAATCATCAATGTGTTAAGTGGTGTTATTTGCAGATGTAAATAGTTCTAGTCGAGTAGATCGAATTACGAGTTCGTATTCCAACTTACAGATAAAGTAAATAACTTGCGAAAACGATAGTTGAAAACTTGTAACACTTTAATACTTCAAATAAGGGCACAGTCAAAAGTCCGTACAGCTAGCTCTGGCGTCTTGTCCGTTGTTCTCTATCTTTCGTCGTTCGCTAATTCTAGTTTTTAATTCCTACGTCACGTCATTCTATGAATACCCGATTTTCCCAATACTTCTACGCGTCAAGTCATTACAAATGACAATATTCATTTTCATTGTTATTCAACTTCATAATTTGCAGAGAATGATTCAAATATGAAAGAAAATTAATTTAATTAATTAAAATTTAGGGAGGTGAAATAAAATATTTATCTTGGAAAAAACAATTTTTCGTTAGTACATCATTAAAATACTTTAAAAGAACTTTCCAATGGTATATAAATTATGACTGTATCTTTAATAATTAGAAAGTTATGATTTTTTTTGTATCGTTTTGAACTAACATGTGTTGTCACAGACGAACAGAGACGAGCCTCACTCTCGCGTCATCGCCTCTCTCAGTCGCTCAGCTCGCGAGACACACCCCCAATTAAGAAGTTGGAATTAAGTTTCGTAGAGGATAAATCTACTTATTAAATAAGAAATTTAATTGTAGATCTAGTATTAGTAGTAAATTTCTTGCTCACAAATCGAATTTAATTTATATTTATGAACTTTACTTGTTTAAAATGTAAATATTGATGAAATAAACAAATTATCGGGTCTAGATCTACAAGAAATGTCAGAGAGGCGTGATCAAAATGGCGGCGATGTGATGTCAGAAAATAACAAAATATTTAAAAATTGGGGTCAAAATCACCTGGAACAATTTTTTTTCAAATGCACTTTTTGACTAATGGGCATATGTTTAGTACACAAAAACTATTTTAATATATGCAGAATATTAGGCCTTAAATGGCCTAAGGCTTATTTGTTTCAACTAACGAAATTTCTTTATCAAACTTTATCAAAAACTGGAAAATCCCATAGCCCACAATGGTAACCGTATTTTCTACTTTTCTTGAGATGGGCATAGGACAACGCGATAAAACTTGGTAGAATTATAGCCAGGCATGATATCTAGCGTAGAAAAAAAAATTGATGTTTGATCATTTTCCTGGACTCTGTATTGGTAAAAACAAAAAAGGGGTATTTTTGATAATAAATTTATAAGTTATAAATAACTTTAAAAAAAAAAACGTCATTAAATATTGTTTAGGCCATTGTCTAAAGTAATCGATAACACAAGTTTAAATCTTCTCACGTTTCATTCAAAAATGTAATTAATTTTCAAGTGCGGCCTATGTAAAAAAAAGTCAATTACGCAATCTCAACTTTATCGGCCATTTTTGACTTCCGCATTTCCGGGTTTTTTGGGCTACCTAGCAGCAATATAATTTCTATACTTGTATAGCATAAATTATCTATATGTTAATTTTTAAGCCATTTACCAGGTTCGATAAATGATAAAGACATGTCAAACAGGACTTGGTGTCAAGTCGGTTATAGATCTAATCTATATTCTTTGCACTGACTTTTGTTAGAAGAGTGGAATTGCTCTAGGAATAGTCTGTATTACAGACTGTAAGTGTAATCACAAGAGGGCATAGACTTAAGAAGCCATTGTTTGAATTCAAAATAATTATCAGAAAAAAAACAGTCAACTTACACTACTTACAGCCATTGCCATTCCATTACTCAACTCAGCAGACTCAACCTCATTTCTGTTGGTGCCCTCAGCAGTCTCAGATTATCCAACGTTGTCATTACTAAATATTCTTACATAAAAAAATTTATAAATATCTCCATTAGAAATTTGATCAACAATAAAACTTTTTTACAAAACCTCTATTTAACTTGCATCTTTGTGGAAAATTCTGGGCGGGCAAAAGGTGGAAACTGGACACAAATAATACAATTTTGACAGTTGATGTATATTGTTGGGAAAAGAATTACTAGCTTGTAGGCCACACTGGGAAAACTAGTTTTACTGTTGTAATTTTTCAAAGGAGAAAAAATAAATTGTAATTTAATTAGAGATTAAATATTTTTTATTTTGAATGTAGTTTTCAGGTATATCAACATGTAGGCTTAATTATCATTTAAAATTTGTATTTATCTGCCTGACTAAAGAGACTTAGATCTAGATTGTTAACATTGATAAAAAAAACTTTTGTTCTGATTGCGCAAAAGTTATTTTAGTATGACTAGAATTGTAGATAAAAATTTTTTAAAAATTTCCTTTTCATGTTTAAAAGTGTAATATTGACCAAAAAAAAAAATTGTTTACTTGTGATTGTGGCTGGGTATGCTAACATGTTATTTTTTTTAACAAGTGAATTCTAATAGTATTGTCATTTTAAAGATTTTCTTACAACCTAGTGATTAGGTGTAGATATTTAAATTGATGAAAAAAAAAATCTACTATATAGTACTATAAATTACATTCTACATGTATATAGATCTAGATCTAACTTTTATGGATAGTAGACATTAGATTTTCATCATTTTTGTAATGGTGCTTTATTGGTTAAATTTTTGTTTTTCACTTTATTCAAAGTTTTTAATTCAGAGACGCACATTTTTGGTTCTGCTTGTGTCTGACATTTGGTTGAATGATTATTATCTTGTGTATCCACAGATGAAGGAAGATTTAGAGCTATTGTTTTATGGTTAGAGGATCAAAAAATTAGGCATTTAAAAATTGAAGACAGGGAACCACTTCGAAATCTGGCGTCTAATGAATGGAATAAAGCCTTTCAATCAGTATGTTATTGGTATTGTTTTTTGTTTTTTTTTTACATTGCAATAGCCTACATTATAGGCGACATACATGTTGACTAGTAGTTCTATAAGTTATACTAATGTTTTTTAAAACTCTTTCCCTCTGTTATTATTTTCAAAGTTTGAAGGAATTCTTCAATTTTGCTCATTTTTATTATTATTTCACATCTCTGATATGATTAAGCTTCAATAGCTTTGTTGTTTGTTATCAGGAAATGTTTTATTTGGTATATAATTAAAGGGAAATGGATGCTCTTTTTAAATAAAACAAAGTCAAGTTTTTAAAATTTAACATTTTTAATTTAATTTAAATTAATGAGGTCAAATGAATGATAGTATTGTTGCTAAGGAGAGAAAGGGTTGAAGGTTCCAAAAAATCATGCAATGACAAAACCAGTTAGCAAAAAATTATTTTTTAATTGGATAAACAAAACAATGTCAAGGACACTAAATGGAATTTCAGTGTTGCGAACTAAATTATTTTCAATTTTAACAATCGCAATGCGTGACAGTTGATCTTCATGCCAAATCTCTTTGTTACCATGAGTTAGTTGCTGATTTTTAAAAAAATTAATTGTAAGTCTTAAATTCAAAGTCTTAATATTTTCTCTTTATTTCAATTAGTTTGTGCTTTAAATGGAAGAATTTAGAAAGTTTGGATTCTGCAGTCTTTTAAAGTGCACACAAATATTATCCTATATACCTTTTAAAAAAATGTAGCTTGTCAGCCTTTATTTGTACACCAAACAGCAGAACTGTTTAGAGTATTTCCTCTGTATGAAAATCTCCTTTAGTCACCAAATTTTATACTTTTTCTTTTAATCCTGATCAATTTTGAATAATTATTTTTTTAAATTTTAGATTAGATAATTGTTTGTGTTTAGATTACCATTTAGCAGATCCAACCAGATGGTAGACATATAAAAGACTTTTCTGTTATTAAGAAAATAAAATATAATTGGAATATTGGAGTAACATTTCTCCCATAATTACTTTTCAGATATATATGATGTAGCAGTAGGTGTACACAAAGTAGTTGGGTATAGCAAAAAGAATGGGTAAAGATGAATGTCCATCCATACTTTTTTTGCCAACTTGATCATGCTCATTCTACCTTAAACTTTCTGCTATTCATAAAGTGATTGGGTTAGCTTATAACTTCTTTATTCTTTCTTATAAAGTCTCAGAAATTTGTTAATTGCTTTGGTGTACTTCATCACCCTAGTCCCCTCATACTTTGCAACACTTGTTCATTGTCATGCATTTTCAAACCTTACAAGAGCTGTCTACATCTTACTGACTAAAGTTATATAAACATTTTCATTATTTTTACTAGATTTTAGAATATATGCCAGTTTCACTACTCTATCATTCAACAAGTGTTGTCTGCCTTTTGACAATTCTTCTACTTTTGTTGCCAGTTATTTACATAATTTTTGTCATTTATAGTACTTTCCAATTTCATTATGTGTAATTCTCATTCAGACGATATATATCATCTCATCTCAGCCTGTGGTCCCTACTGGGGCATAGGCCACCAACCAGCTTTCTCCAGGCATCTCGGTTCTGGGCGAGTCTCTCCAACTGTCCCCATGTCTTGCCCATCTGCTTGGCTTCTGTTTCCAGATCGCGGCGCCCTGTATTTCTGGCCGTCCTCTCTTCCTCTTTCCTTGGGGGTTCCAGGTTAGGGCTTGCCTTGTTATGTTGGATGCAGGCTTGCACAGGGTGCGACCTATCCATCTCCAGCGTCTCTGAAGGATATCTACTTTAATGGGCTGCTGTTTTGTTCTTTGCATACCATATATATACAAGAACTTTAAAAAACCAAAACAAAAATCATTTATGAACTTTGAAATTGCATTAGATTGATTCTTTTTTTTTTATAAGTTGCCTTTTTTTTTCTATACAATTAACTTTATTTTTATGATTCATCTATATGCCTTTTAGTTTTTATTGTATTTTTTTCTTTTCAGTACTTAACTGAAATCAATAGTCCGCATGACGGATCAGACAGAAAAGCTCTGTTAGATTGGCTGTTAGGATATGCTATCCGACTTGAATATGGTGATCAAGGTAGTGAATAGTCAATATTATATTGAATAAAAATTACTTTTTATTACATTTCCAAACTATAACTGCATTGATTACATCTTAAAATCATTCCCAGTGTTCATAGTTTTGGTTGAACATAGGTCTGAAAGGTCTGTTTGTTTTTAGGAAAGATTTGTTCTAAGTAGAGTTCAAATATGTTTCAATGATGCCCAACCTTGTTCAGCCTGGGGGGAGGGGGGGTTACATTTTCAACATGCCAGACACAGGCTGCATCATCACAAAAATAAGTTGAGTGTGATGTAACCTATTCTCTTTTGTTTCATTATCCACTGTGGGTAGAAACTTCAAGGTGTTAAATACGGCCAGAGGTGGCTCATACGCTGTAGTTTTTGGCATCAACTGTTTCATTGTAATATTGTATGTTATTGATTTTGTGTATTTTTCTTTTTTCACAGTTGACAAGTATAAAAGTGCCACGCCAGAAACATTTAAAGAAAGCAAAGAACAGCAATTGTCAAAGTCCATCAATCCTTTAGATAATCTTGACTGTAAGTTACCCATTTTCTTTTTGTCTGACTTTCTGTAAACATTTGATTCACTTCATGACTTCAGTAGTAGAATGTAAAGATTGTTGCTTGTTGTTTCAAGGCTCTTGCTTTTTTATAAATTGTTGACAAAACAAAAAGAATGCACACTCTTTTTTAATGTACTAAAATATAAATGAGAACTTATATGATTCAATGTATAAACATGTAGATATGTTTTACAAGTACTGGTAAATCTGTGACTGTCCCCTAACCCATTAGCTCCTTCTGCAGTTGGAAACGTTTTCCCGTTTTTGTCCAAAGCCATTGTAGAACATTTCTAGAATCCCCAATTCAATATACTTGCTTTAAGTTTTTGAAAAAAAGAAGATTCCATCTAATGCCATTGCAAGTGATTACAAATCATTTTGGAGATTACAGATTCTATTTTGAATAAATTCTGGAATATTTTTATTGCTTAAATAATTTTTCAATCGAACAGGCCCATAGTCCCAGTGAATAAGCCCCCATGTTGAAAATGGGTATTTTTTAAGCTTTTTTTATGTTCTAATGGTATTAAAAGTATATATATTTTTTAAAACTAGACATATTGTTATGTTTTTTTTTAAAGTTGTTTGTTTATACATATTAGATTTTAGATTTGATTGTTTTTCAAAATAATTATTTTTTATGATTTTTTAAATTCTGGGTTATTCCTCTTTGCTTAGGGCCTGGGAAGGTTTTTTCTAACCAGAAATATGAGTTGTTTGGTTAATAGTGTTTCTGCTCTAATTGTTCATCTGATTGTCTGGGATTGGTTCTGGGTTGTTTTCTATTGCTTTTAATGGAGAACTAGGTTTATTGCTTCTGTCTTTTATGTCTGGGATTGGTTCTGTGTTGTTTTCTATTACTTTTAATGGAGAACTTTTAATGCTTCAGTCTTCTTTCGAAGAGGGTGAGAATATCCATGGCTTCTTCGTTATTTCCTGTTCTTTTTGTGCTTTCATTTAAATTTGTAAACCTGGTAGTGGTTTGAGTGTGTATGTGTCTAGAAAGAGTGGTAACATAGTGTCATAGATACTTTTTTTTTAAAGTGGAGTTAAAATAAGATTGTCACCTTTAAACAACATTTTTTTTGGCTGTTTAATTTACAATTAAATTCATTAGTAGTTATGTATATTTGTTTCTTTAGTTTATAAGTGGATGCTATTTTGACCTGATGGAACGACACACAATATGCTTTATGACTGACTTTTTTTTTCTTTTCAGTCAACAGCCCTGAGTTCAAAGCTGGCATTACTTCATTAGCCATGATGCTACAGATTCCTCCACATTCAAATCATTTAGAAATGTTAAAGGTAATTAAATAATGTTTCTAAAAGTGATCATGTTTGATATCTTTTTTTTTGAAGTTTATAATTTCTTTATGTGAAAAAAGTGTCAACAGCAGAATGTTGTTTTATTATTTCAGGCTATTTGTATAGTTATCAAGGAAAAATTTTCTAAGGAGGCTATAGACTCTGCAGGAAAAACAAAAGAAAAGGTACTTGGCATTATTGCTACATCAACTTTTTATTTAGGTTGTTTCTTTGAGAAACAAAAATCTTTTTTCATGGTTATGCAATTATTTTGGACTTCTGATTACAGTGATGGGAATTTTCCGAAAATTTTTGGAATTCCGAAATTTTTTTTTGATCCGATTTTCAAGCAAAAAAATCCAAAATTTTCCCGTCATTTTTTTCAGGAAAAAAATCCGAATTTCGGAAAAATGCGACCGGTCTTTTGACACAGTTATAAGTTCCATTTTTAAAAGAACACTTGCGTGGTCGTATTGTCTTGTTGATCTCAGTGTAGACTAGAGTGACTTAAGTGGTTTGAATCAGTCTAGATAGATATATTCTAATTCTACATAAGATATCTAGTTTCTTTAATTTCAATACTTTTCATGGTTTGTAGCCACCTTGAAAACTTGGAAAACACCTTGAATTTCATTATAAAATTCAATGCCTAGTCAGTGTAAAGTAAAAAAAACGGCGAAAAAATCTTGATCTAAACTCTAGTTTTACTAAATTTACCACTGCAGAGTCAGTGAGGATAAAATCGCACACGGCTGAAGTTAAGTGACTTAGATTTTGATCTAGAATTTAGATTTATGGTAGAGTTAGTGAAGATAATTCGCAGAGAGCTGCGAAAAGTCAGCAAATTTTGTGACTTAAATATAGAATCTAGACTCTAGATATACGGTAAATCACTAGAATCTAGTAAACATAATTACTAACCCTGTGGAGCCATGAAAAGTTCACGAATTTTAGTGATTTATTGTTAAAATCTATAGAGTCTATTATAGATTCTAGATCTACAATAGATTCAGTGAAGATAATTCGCACACAGCCGTGAAAAGACTGCGAATTTTAGTGACCTGGATCTAGAGTCTAGATCTAATGTAGATTTAATAAAAATATTACCCACACAGCTGTGAAAAGTCCGTCAAAGTTATTTTGGTTGTGAAAGCCATGGAAACCACATAGCCTATAGATCTAGTTGAAAAAGAAATTCTGCTTGAAAAAAAAATGCAAATAGGTCTAATACCCCCCTCTCCAAATGTCATTACATAATAATCAAATGTCAATTAAATATACAAATAATTGAAAAAGGTTTATATATACTACAGGCTCTATTGATGAGGAGGTTTTAAGTTCTAGTATCTATGAGATACACATAGGAACTAAGAATATACCTTTCCGTAACAGAGAGAGAATACATATTATGAAGGCATCTCTAAGAAAGTTTCTTATTTTAAAACAATGGAATAATAACCATTTCTAATATTCTTTAATAAATCTTTGAACAAAAATGGTTGTTTGAGGTTTTGGGGTGACAGTCAAGTTTTACCTGATTAAAATATAACTGTCATTACATTTTCTGTGGACATACAACTCAGCTTATGACATTATTCTGTTCTGAGTTAGATCTTGTCAATAATTGATCTGATCAATGCATGATTTTGTGTTTGTTGTGTCTGTTGTATCTATGTATATGTTTCTGTTGTGTTGTCTTTATATAAGAAAAGAGTCCTTGTAATCACAACAGATTACTGGGGGCGGGGGTGTTAACACAATTTAAAAAATTTCCTAAAATTTTTGTAGGGTCTGTTCCCATCACTGTGCTTAGTACAATGCAATTATTTTGGACTTCTGATTAGTACAATGGAAGTTGACTGATCAAATGTTACTATTTTTACCAATACAAATTGGAATAAAAAGAAACTAAAAAAAAAATGTAAGCATTGATTAATATTTGTTTGACATGTTTTGGATGTTCCTTCAGAATGGAAGATTATTACATCCTAGCCCAAATCTACCACAGGATGGCAAGGGGTAGTGCCTGACAGGATAAGAACCTCTGACTATTGTTACAAAAGTCCAGAGTGCATATCACACAATCAGGCAGCCATCTGAAACCAAAAAGCAAAGTCATTCAAATTTCAATCGTTATTAACTAATATAATGTGGAATGACTCATTTATTTCATAAACATAAAATCCCAAACAGGCTCCCTCTCCCATCACCGCCTTGACTTTCCCCTGTCAGGTTCCCCATCAAAACTGGATGGACTCAGATGCGCCCTAAAGATCCCGAAATTAAAAACCCAAGTGCTCACCGGCATAAATAAGTTATTAAGTTATATTAAGGCAAGAGAGTTGACATGATCTTATTTTCAATAAAATAAAACAAAATTATTTAATGGTTAAACATATCTATGGTTATCAATCATTATAGGTATTTTTTTTGTTTACATTTTTCTATTACAAGTTGAGTTCATATTGAATGACCAAGGCTGTGTTCTGTTTCAGGATGAGCATATACCCCTGGATAAAACTGAGCTTGGATTTGAAGCTGGAGGTAGGTCCTTTTTTTATCTTTTGTACTAAAGTTATTAGAAATTGAGGGTAAAGTCTTAGTCTATACCTTCCACATTTTCTGTTTTTAGAAAGGGTTAGAGGTGATAAAGGGTCCTTGCAATTAATTGAAGAAGGTTATTAGACTGAAGACCAACACATTTTTTTTAGTAAAGTATGGTCAAAGTAGTTTTCTTAGTGACATTTGTTGCTGTTTCACCTTCCACCAAGAAATACTAACTGTATCAGCAACTGTATCCGCTCCAGACTGGAATTATTTTAATGTAGGAAATTATTTTTTAGGGTTCTCTTTGTATGTAGGCATGTTTTGTAAGCAAAGTATGGAAATAGCATTTCCAGATAAAAATATTAAATAGGAATTCCTGTAAAATCCAGTTCAAGATTGTTTAAAGTTTAAGTTTCAAGGAAAACATTCAACATGAACACATTAGCTCCTTCTGCTGTTAAAAACATTTTCTCAGTTTTGTCCTAAACCATTGTAGAATCTTTCTAAAATCACCTTTTCAATATTCATGCTTTAAACTTTTTAAATGAAAGATTTCTTCTAGTCTTATTGTTAGCATGATTAAAAATCATTTATGAAGTTTTCAATTCTATTTTTAGTAAAATCATGAAAATAGAATTTTTTCAAAGTAACATGCCCATAGCCCCAGTGTATAAGCCTACATGTGGGAAAATTAGTATTTTCTAAGTTTTTTAAATTCTTAAGATAATTATATTATTTTTTTTTTAAATAGACATATCATTCTATTGTTTAAAGTTTGTTAATTTATTAATATTAGATCTGAAATTTTATTTTTTTCATAATGTTTTTTTTTTTTAATAACTAGTTACCCCTCTTTGCTTAGGGTAATAGTACCAGAAATAGGAGCTATTGGGTTAAAATTTCTGGCATATTATTAAACTAAGTTCAAATGTGTGCAGTATCAATCTGCTTTGAGAAAAACTTGACCTTGTTTTCTTCCACCTGTACAGATTACATTATAACAGAAGCAGCCAAGATACTTCGACTTCTCCACCTTCGAGATTTAAGGGACTTACAGACACACATCAATCAAGCCATTGTTGCTGTTCAGGCCATTACTGCCAACCCTAAGACAGACAGCAGGCTGGGTAAAGTTGGGTTTTGATAAATTTCTGCCTTGGTTCTTGATTCACTGTTGTAGACTTAAATGCATTAAGTAAACCTGCAAAAGTCTCTGCTTTATTAAAACACACATATTTTCATGTCTGTTTTGATCTAAGTCAATTGTATCTATGATTCTTACTTTGAAAAGCAAATAAAGTTGATTGTGCCACTATATACTTTCAATAATGAGTTATTTATGTCTTATTGTACAAGTCACAAAACATGTTGTATTCCCTTTCATTACCACATTTGGTACTTTTATAGAGCAGACAAAATATAAACATTAAAACATATTGCCTATGACAACTTGATATAAGGCATATGATATTTTTAAAACAATAGTGCATAATATTATTTTAAAAAAATAGGGCATATCATTGCTTGTAAAACAGGGCATATGATTAGTTTTAAAACATAATAACTTTTAAACTTTAGAGCGTAAAGCGAAGCGGACTTTAAAAGTGCTCATTTCAATCTCAAGTCTTTACTAGGACTTAAGATTTCAGCAGCACTTTATGACTTAGCTACCACATTCTTAACCTGTTATAAGACCAACCTCCCAAGTCTCAGCCAAGAACAAAATCATTCTAAGTTGATTGTTGCCGACTATATTAATTTATAGTCAATTTGAAAAAAATTTCAGCTGTAAGAGAGCAGTCAATGCATCTATGAGTTATGAATTTGGAATTATCACATTCTGTCTATTGCTTCATCATAATTGTCATTATAGCAGCAACATCACATTCTGTCTATTGCTTCATCATAATTGTCATTATAGCATCAACATCACATTCTGTCTATTGCTTCATCATAATTGTCATTATAGCAGCAACATCAGCTGTCAACCTAAGAAAGATTTTCTACCACAAATTTGGCCACCCAGATTTAGCAGTTGAAAAAAAAACAACTAATATAAATATAAAACTGACTCTAGTCATGGTTTTTATTTTAGTATTATTCCTTGCCAAAGTATTATCATTAAATAGCCAAAAAAAAGTGCTTCAAGTCAACTCTTAAATAGCAGACTTAGATAAGTCATCTACCAATGTTTTTACCCTTCAACATTCATATCATCCAGTCAAAGCAACTTCTTTACATTTTAAAAGTGTTTAACTTGAAGCACATGACCAGACTGCCATAACTGTCAGTGTTGAATCAAAAATTTATTTAGAGTTTGTCAAGAAAAACTTAATGGCAATCTCTTTAATTTGGGATGAGTGCAGTATTTTTTTTTCTTTCCACATCTGATGCTGTGAAAAAATTTTAAACTGTTCCAATTGAATTTGTCAAGGCTGGGTGTTCTTCTTTGTGTTTTTTTAATAAATGTTGAGCATGATCTTAATGATGGAAGGTTATAATAGAAGAGTTAATGTATATAAAAAGTAAGCTCTTTCAGACCAGGCAGTGTATAGGATGATGTAAGGTCATCTGTTTCTGTGGCCCACATTTAACAATGCTGTCATGTGGCCAGCACAATGGCCAAACGCCTTTACTTTTGCCCAATGTCCGGTACTTATTAGAGCTAAAAGGCGCCCCTAAGGATCCCAAAAAACAATGATTCAAACTTAGGGTCCATACAGTTCATATAAGCCCATGGCTTTACCACACAGCAACTGTGGCTCCTAAATCTTTATACAATAGACTTGTGTACAATGTATCATAAAAAAGTAAAGTAAAGTGTCCCCTTCAGACCTTGCGATCTATGGGGCAGATGATGTTAAGGTCATCTGTTTCTTTGGCCAACGGTTTACGAGCAGGGTGTTATGTGGCCAGCACAACGACCAACCGCCTTCACTTTCCCCAACTAAAGTCAGGTACCCATTAGAGTTGGGTGGACTCAGGGGCGCCCTTAAAATCCCGAAATTCAAAATCCCAGTCTTCACCAAGGATTCGAACCCAGGACCTCAGGTTCGGAAGCCAAGCGCTTAACCATTCGACCACTGCACCCCCCACAATGTATCATGCTGACATTTATTAAGATAACTGAGCATAAGCCATTGTTGCAGTGTAAGTCAAAATGGAACAGCTTTGTCTCAAATAATTGATATTTCTCCACTTTGAAAGACTGATAGAGTTTTCTTGAGTCCTACACCAGGACCCAGGATGAACATGAAAAGTTCATGTGTAGTTTCATAGAATCTTGAAGGAAGGTTTGGATCTCACTTCTGAACCTCCTCTTTTTTTTTTTTTAATGGTTTATTCAGATTATGATTTCGTTTACAGTAACACACAAAACAAACAGGTTAACGTATCCACATCCAGACCATATAATACTGTTGGGCGGTGAAGGTTATTGAGGTGTTGTATATAGTTCAAGATTAAATACACTGTTCATTGTAATATACCTGCTGGAGTTCATAAATTATAGAGTCATAGTTGCAGATATAGGAGCATTAGCGAAACAACAATAGTTTTAATGTTCTTTAGAAAGAGCGAAGAACCAAAATTGTTTATAGCTTTCACTGATTGTGTTGATGTGTGTACCAGTTGACAGATCAGGCATTCCCATCCCAACCCTACAATACTGTTGAGTATTGAAGGTTAATGAGAAGTTGTGAACAGTTCATAGTCACATACATTGTTTATTGTAGTATATTACCGTATACGTTTGTTTTAAGTTTGAATAATAGGATTTGTTTTGATTGGACTTTTAAGTGACAAAACATGGTATTTATATTGGTTTTCAAAGTTTAGATTACTGTATCTGTGCTTTAACAAAACATGTGACTTTTCAACAGTAATGAAAAATGAAATGATGATGGCAATAATAAGATTAAAACATGCAAGCACTTTGTTGGTCATGGATGTTTTAATAGTTTAATCCTACCTATACACGTATATACAAGCATACTCAAGGTGTCTCACATACAACTCTTTAAATTATGTCAAGAGGAGAATGAAAAAAAAAAGACATTATTTATCACATCATTGTTGAAACATAAGGGACATAACCAAAAAAAAAACTTATACAGTCATGTACATTGAACAGAATGGGGTGAATGCAAATAAAGAAATATAAATGAAACAATGGATTGGATAATAGAGAAAGGGGATTTCAGATTGTCAACATTGTGTCAATACATTGAAAAGTGGATATTCATTTCTCTTTTACTGTCATACCATTGTTTAATACTATAACAAATTTTTACATAGTAAACAAAATGTAAAAATAAGTTTATACACATATGTTGACAAAGGACATCAATTGAAACTAAATGCTGTAGTGAAAAAGATGTACAACTAATAACTATCACTGCGTTCTATGTGTAATGACTCGTAGATTACATACACTCAAACCTGTATACTAAGAGGCTTCTTTCTTTCTTCCTATTTCCATTGGTTTTGTTTCAACCTTCCTTCAATAATGAAGATTTATTACATCCTAGCCCAAGTTGTGAGTAGGGTTGTTTTAATGTTTTATATGTTTCTGATGTTCCTTCAGAGTTGAAGATAATTACTTCCTAGTCCAAACCTCCTGCAGGATAACGGGGGATGGGCGAGGGCAGGGTTTGAACCTGGGACCATCGAAAAAATCTGAAAGATAGTCCAGCGTGCACACTGCACAACCAGGCAGGTTGGAATTCAGGACCATCATGACGCCATCCCTAACTGCATGCCACATTCAGCCATCTTGCTTATTGAGAATGCCAAGTTCATAACCTATACCATATCAATAAACTACATCACCAGACTAGTTTTAAATCTTAAGTGTGGATTAAAACATATATTATACAATAGTTTATAAACAATCACATGTAGTTTCTCTCACATGTCTAGTAGTTTTTCATTTATTTATCTTTAATGTAGCATCTGTTAAGAAGGTAATTGTGCATCACCAACATTACCATCCTTGAAAGAACAATGGATATTGCAAGGACTCTCTCCATTTAGTCATAGGAGTTTGCATTTTTATCTAGTTCTACTTCATACTTCCATGTTTCAAATGTTCCTTAATAAGTGCCTCTGGAAACTGAATAGCTAAACCAAGGGAGGTAACTTTGCTATTAATTGGAAGCAAAATATTTATGGGAGCAGGAGTTCACATAAAGTGAATGTACATTTTGAAAGTTAAGGCCCTTGGTGGTGAGCAAACCAAAGCCATATTTAAAGTTTTCTTTTTTTTTTCAGTCTTTTTCCACTAGGTGCTTTACAAAATATCCAGTTGAATAGATAACATTACAAGAAAAGCAAATTTGTCAAACAGTAAGAGATAACATTGTTTCCCAAATGAGAAATACTTCTGAATATAATTTAATCAAAATAAAAAAAAAAGAGCAAATGTTGCAGTTGAGTAAATATACATTCAGTTTTATTATGTGTCGTTAATAAAACAACTTTTACCTATAATAAATAATTATATTATATATGTGCTTCTTAACCTCAAATCTACTGTGTAACCCTCCTTTCCATTTAGTACATTCCATGTCAAAAGTGAGAGATTGAAAACTCCAGTGCTATAGGAACACTTTTTTTTCCTTTGACCTATCAGGAATAGTGTTCCTTTTCAGTGATTAATGAAAGGGGTATCTACATTCAGCCTAACTAACAACCAATCAAATAATGGTTTACATTAGTACCACTCTCCAATATCTTAAGCTACCCAGCACTCAGAACCAGATAAAACAACATTAACTGTGTCTAGGAAATGTGACATGGTGTGAAATGTTAAAAAAAAAAAAAGCTTTAGCAAATGGATATTTACATATCAAAATATTTATATAAATACTAGAATATATAACTTACAAAAGCTCAACTGTATCTTGCCTTGCTAGGCAGGCTTTTTCAGTGCATCTACATTCACATTGTCCTCCAAGTTTTGAGGACACAAAAATTGTTCAAATTGTTTTATTTAGTTTTAGCTTAAAGTCGCAGCTTCTCTGTAACCACAAAGCATTGTCTTATCTCCACAATCTTCTGGGAAAAGAAGCTGAAATGTGAACCAATGTGTCACGTCCTTTACAATTGCTATTTTATTTTAAAAACGTCTGACTTGGGCCGGCGTATTGCTGATGTACTGTATTTTGTATATAGGCTAGTGTGCATGGGTTGAGTCAGACGCAGTCGCCATTAGTCAATAGGTGACCTAGCGTGACCACCAGATCTGAAAAGGTTGGTCTGTTGGACTGAGGCATCATGCAACACTGCCGGATGATGTCTTTTACCTGTGTGGGGAAGTGCTCGGCAAAGTCTAACAGGGGAAGAGTGTTGGCCCCTACCCCAGCACCACACAGTGACTTGAAGAGCTCCTCGTCTCCAAGGAGGCGGTAAGGGAGGTCGCACAGGTGGAACACCTCCCACATGAAGATACCGTAGGACCAAATGTCTGTGTGAAATGAGTACTCCGAGTCACGCAGAGCCTCAGGGGGCAGCCATCTTAGAGGTACCAATGTTTGCTTTGCTGGATGAAGAAAATACTCACTGGCATATACATCTTTATTTAGTGACAGGCTGCATACCTAAGTAGAAACACAAATATATAGATAGGTTTAATGCACATCAAATAAATTCAAGTTTACATAAAAATACTGTAAGTAACAAATACTTTGTATAATATTTTAATTTTGTTTCCGTTTGAAGTAATTTTAAACATCCAAGTCTTGTTAAGGTGAATTTCTTAACACTTGCTGCTCACATTAAAGATAGACCTGATTATAGTGAAATGAAAGTTTAGAGTTTACTATTTTATATTATTATATACCCATACTTATTTAAAATGTAAATGTCACTTTCTGTGATAATTTAAAAATACAATTTTTGAACATATTCAGGTAGAATTTAGTTACATTTTTACTGACTTAAATTTGAAGATATCTAAATCTCTAGAGTCTTATATAGATTCTAGATCTCTAGAATAGATTTGTGCCTTTCAAAGGCATCAAAATGTTATCAAAGTTGAAGGTATCTTATCAAGATCTCTAGGTTATGCCCCCAGGCACCCAAATGAAAGAAAATTCCTAGCTACGCCCCAGTCTATGATTACACAGTATTTGAAAAAGCTGAATTAAAACTTACTTTAAGATCTAGTCTGGACGTTAACAAAATATTTCTGGCTGCCACATCTCGGTGAATGTATTTATAGCCTGCCAGATATTCCATGCCCAAGGCAACCTGCTGACACATCTTCAGCTTTTGGAGGGAAGAAAGGGGAGGCACTCTAAGCGTCATATTGCGACGTCCGTTATCATTTCTGGTAGCCAACAAGAACTGTTTGAGATCACCCTTAAACAGAATAAGAACATAAAATACATTTCATATAAGCTTATTTTTTACTTCACCTTTATCAAGAGCAGTGATGGCAGTCGTAAAAGGAAACGCAAGGAAGAAACAGTACACAAAAACACTGGAAGAAACAAATAATTTGTCAAATAGTTTACATTTAGGGAGCATAAGGACCGATTTCACAGCAGTGGCGGGAATAGAAGAGAACCCCAACAACTATGTCAACCGGGGGCAGTTTCATGGCGGACACCCACAAGGCTCAACGTCCCAGTCAGAACAGTTGCTCAAAACGGCCAGTGGATGGGAGCTTCCGTGGGCCTAAAGTTTCAAGAGTTGTTGACTTAGGACAATTACAAAGAATGAGTTTTGTGTAATAAAACCATTGAAAATTATATATTAGGCCTACATGGTACATGCAAGTATTCTACATCTACAAAAAAAAAAAAAAAAAAAAGCAACCAAGAAAAATGTTGTAACAACAATCAAATTGACTTTTTGCCATAGTTAATTCAGCAATAAACTCATACTAAAACGAATGTCTTGAAATAGCCCACTGCTTTTATATAAACGTAAGATGTTTTGACCAAATGGTGAAAAGTTGGTCAGACTAGCAAGACAACACCGATTTCCTAACGTTGCATAGCCTAACATTGCATAGTCTAACGTTGTGTTTTTAGACTATTGCTCACACTACAGAAGGTAAGCAATTACCCAGTTACAGTACCTGTTGCACACGCTACTAAAGGCACTTACCCAGTCACAGTATCTGT
>JADKLZ010060661.1:0-10376 GCA_021533235.1 Biomphalaria straminea | reverse complement strand
TCCTATAAAATTGCGTGTCCTATGAAATGCGGGCCCCACTGCGGTCGCCGCCCTGGTAAATAGCGGCATATGCTATGCCGCCGGTCAACTAGTTTATTTTAAAACACAGACGTATAACTACAATGCAAATAAACATTTAGTCTCTTTTAAATAGATTGAAAATTTTTGCTCCCCACCCAAAAACCTGTCACGGTTGGAGAAACGCTCGGTGATATTACCAAATAAATTATGTATCCAGTAAGCCAATTAGCAAACCTTATTATAAGCATTAAGATTATTTTTATGAATATCCAAAGCTCCGTCGGAACAGCTTATATGGAATGTAATTACTTTGAATATTAGTGGAGTCCAAATGTGTACAGTTTTACTGTTCTCCTGACCTGCACATTTCAACTGTAGCTATTTCTGTGTTAAGTTTAAAGATATATTATATAAGCTTTGCTTCCATGTGTACGTAGATCTAATAGAGATTACGCAAAGACTAGATCTTAAAGAGTTCTAAATCAGATACGTGCCACTTCAAGATACCAATAAACAATATATATTCTTATACAAAGCCCGATAGCCTATTGTTGGGGTCGTTCCTTCAAGAAGCTGACGGTGTCGTTGTCGTAGGTTTGATCAAGGCCAACGGGAAATACAAGGCCCTAGCTCTGACGTCAGCGAGACCCCACGTCATCACTGGTCAGAGGCCATTGTCACGGAGGTCACGGTTTGATACCCGATATCGGTAAATGTGAGTGAATTAAAAAAAATAATTTAGAAAAAAATACTTTGTTTTACTTTAAGTTGTATAATGGAGGTATTGTCTTCTTTTTTTTATATTGAATTTCAAACTGTTTTTCTTGTAGCCTACATGATTTAAACCCCCAGGGGGGCAAAATTAAAAACAACAACACAACTTACGATAATAATACATTCCCTTTAGTTTCAAGAACCATCACTCCGGGGTTAATTTTTTTTGTAATCACTATACGGGTCAAATTGACCTCTCCGATAAGAACGGTTAACACGCTTCCAATGAATAGCAGCAAATTGTGGCAGAGTTATCTGCCCAACGGCCAACGTTAGTTCACACTGAGATCATAGCTGCCCCCCCCCCCCTCTCTATCGCAGCGCTCGGGATCATGCTACATGTGAACCACTTGCCGAAACTCGTCAATTCCTTCACAGATTTGAAAACGGAATCTAGGTCAAGCTTTTGATTCATCGCCTCTATAGCGTGGTGCTTTAATCCTTCCCACTTTCTCTCTCTCTCTCTCTCTCTCCTATATAATGAATTACATGGTTGACATTTTAGAAGCTTATAGTGACAGAAACACAAGAGAAGCAGATCTAGTTACTGTGGGAAAGTTTTGTATGGGTGTGTGTAAGGGGGGGGGGAGGAGAATGTAAAGGCTATCTGGTCCTGTGGGATGTGCTTTGGGCTGTCGTCACCATGGTAGGGTTTAATCTACGAAAGGCACGAGACCTTTCGATAATGGCAATTTAGGCAAGATCGCCGTTTTTTTTTTTTTTTTAACTTTCTAAATATATTGTAAATGACCTGACGATATGAGAATGACTTGACTCTAGCGAGACCGTGTGGATAGTCTAAGAGCTGAGCCGAAGGCTCTTCGAGCTCTAAGTTTGAAAAAAAAACCTGTCTGCATCTGTCCGATAACAAAAACAAACAGTAAAAAAAAAAAACCTGCGGACCTCACAGGTCTGTCTGGGAGTGACCCGAGTCAATGTCTATAGGGCATTGCTATTTCCAATACCACAGAGTGGTACCGGGGGCCGCCACCATTTACCTTCATTGTACCAAGCTAACTGTGCGGGATTCGCCATTAATGAGACGGTCCCTTGAGGAACAGCACATGGATTTGTGACAGGGTTGTGGGAGCTTTCGTGCTACTCCGCGCCGTGCAAGAGGTGAACTCTCGTTCACCCGTGGGCACCCCCCACGGGAGTCCTGTTTGTTACCCTTTCGCCTAGCCACTTCCTCTTGTGAGCCGTTTCCACGCGGGCGACACGTTGAGGCAGGGTAACGTGCTCGCGTCTAGCGAGACCAACCGTTATAGTAGGTCTGAATACTCGAAGTGGCTAGGCTAAAAAGTAACAAACAGGACTCCCGTGGGGGTGTCCACGGGTGGACGAGATTCTACCCCTTCACGGCGCGGGGTTGAAAGAAAGCTCCCACAACCCTGTCACGAACCATGCGCCGTTCCTCAAGGGACCCTCTCATTAATGGCGAATCCTGCACGGTTAGCGTGGTACAACATAGGAAAATGGCGGCGGCCCCCGGTATTACTTGGCCTTCGGCCATGATTTCTATTTTTTTTTTTTTTACTGTTTGATATTTGTTCGTTCGGACGGATTCAGACAGGTTTTTTTTTTTTCAAACTTAGAGCTCGAAGAGCCTTAGGCTCAGCTCTTAGACTATCCAGCGGTCTGAATACTGGCCTGTGACGTCGCAACCTGTGGGGCAGTGGAAACCAATAGCTGTTTGCCATATCCGCAAAGACCTGTGACGTGGCAACGTCCGTTCAGGTCTGTAACGACTGGTCTCGGTGCTCGTCTCCAGGTAGGCGTCTCAACTTAGGGGTCGTTCGTAAATGACGTCACGCAAAAAATGACCTTTTTGACCCCCCCTCCGCCCTTGTCACAAAGTGTCACAAATTCTCAGACACTCCCGTCTGCGTCACGTCACAAAATAAACAAAAAATGTATTTCAAATTATTTATTTCTCATCAATTTTTTCCCAAAGAGGTTTCATGTGCTCATCGATAGTATACACGGGAAGATTTTCTTCTGCTTGAGGAGCTGACTCGAAAATTAAATTGTCTTCAATGAGATCTTCATCTATACATTCCACACTCTCCTCACCTGCGTTTCCCAAAACTTCAAGGACTTCGTTGTCTTTTTTTTTTTTTTTTTAGAATTCTCGTGTTTTTTGGATGGTGGGATGAACTTTTTTGTGATTTTTTTAAAAAGAGTTAACGATGCAAAGTAGAGTCCACACACTAAAAATTTTTTTTTTTAAATATTTTTGTAGATTAAAAAATATTTTATTTGTGTTTTTTCTGAAATTTAAATTTGTGACGTTACAAAATCGCTACCCCCTTTCCCCCTTGTCACAAAGTGTCACATTTTCTCTCCCCCCCCCCTTTTTTTTTCAGCGTGACGTCATTTACGAACGACCCCTTACGATAAGAATAAACTCCCTTTAGTTTCAAGAACCATCACTCCAGGGTTAATTTTTTTTTTAAATCACTATACGGGTCAAATTGACCTCTCCGATAAGAACGGTTAACACGCTTCCAATGAATAGCAGCAATTTGTAACAGAGTTATCTGCCCCACAACAGTCGTTCTAAATCCTCAAACACCAAAATGAACGTGCAAAGTCAGTGTCAACTAGAGCTCTGGCATCACAATCAAAGCCATCACAAGCAATGACATTACATAAAATGTCATCACAAGCTATGGCATCACAATGAATGGGTTAAATTAAGAATTTAAAAAAAAAATTACAGCTGATCAAATGGACCTCAATCACCAAACGTAAACAAACAACATTTTCTCTATATGTTCTATACAAATCACGTAATACGTAATGCTGTCACGTGACACGTATTGTTCCACTATTTTATCAATATTATGACGAGGCTAAATGTGTTGGTGAATGAGGTCCATTGCGATGAGCCTAGTTTTGTGTCTGACTTTACTGAACTGACATATACAGCATACGTTTCTTAATTCCCCACAGTGAGTCAACTCGTTTTCAGCGAAGTTTAATTTATTCTCTTATATGTTGCCAGGCGACAATTCAACGCGGTCAACGTGTCCGTACTATGTCTACTAGATCTACATTTGGTTTACAAGTTCTCCAAAGAATCTAGCACAGACACATCTTTTTAGATCTCCCTTTTTTCACATAACCTACACCAGGGGTCTCAAACACGCGGCCCGCGGGCCGCATGTGCCCGCGAAGCTATTTTGTGCGGCCCGCGGCCACGTCCGCGAATTAAAAAAAAATAGATAAAATTTACAATGAACATTGTTGAAGAGCTATTGGACTTACTACCCATGAAAGGGACGACGATTGGACGCGACATATTTCCAGAACTGGAAGCTTGTATTGACAGGTGTGGGCTACCGTGGGAAAACCTTGTTTCAAAGGCTACAGACGGTGCACCAGCAATTTGTTCAGAGAAGTTTGCTGTTGTTGGATTAATGGTAGAGAAACGGAATCAGTTCAGCTTGGCGGGACCTTTCGCAGCCATATACTGCATTCTGCACCAAGAAGCACTATGTGGGCAAAAGACTTACAAATGAAGAGCTTGATGGATGTTGTCGTGAAGACGGTGAACTTCATACGTGCATGGGGTCTCAACCACAGACAGTTTGTGTCATTTCTAGCTGACTTAGAAACGGAATACGGAGAGTTGATGTATCATGCGGAGGTCAGATGGTTGAGTCTTGGAAAGCGCTGCAGAGATTTTTTGAACGGAGACAGGAAATAGCATTGGTCATGGCGATGAAAGACAGAGACATGCCTCAGCTCAGTTACCCAATGTTTTTTTCGGATCTTGCTTTTCTTACTGACATCACGCACCATCTCAATGCACTCAATTCACAACTACAGGGCACAAAGAAGCTGATTATCGTGATGTTTGACCGCATCAAATCATTCAGATGACTTTGTGGGCCACTCAGCTGGCATATGGAAACCTCACTCATTTCATTTTTCTACTGAGCATAACGGTTGAACCACAGCGCCTGAAAAACTACGTAGACATCCTCTCCAGACTACTGGAAGATTTTGAACACCACTTTCAGCAATTCACGGCTCTCGAACCACAGATGGAACTACTGGACCTGCAGTGTGACACTGTTCTAAAGCGAAAATACGCTGATGTTGGAGTTCCAGATTTGGGGGGGGGGGGACTACAGTTTCTGCTTTTTTATTAATGACAGCGTCAACTTATTTTAGTAAACTAAACTGCCTGTGCATGTAATAAACAACACCAAATGTAATTAATAATAAAAAAACAAACTTTATTTTATCATTCAACTGCAGTGACAGTAGTGTTCGTAAAATTTAATGAAAAACATTCTCTTTTCGTGGGGCGGCCCGCTGACTTGTTGTTACTTTCATCTGCGGCCCATGTGCTGATATGAGTTTGAGACCCATGACCTACACCTACCTTTTTTTTCATTTCCGACCCCCTCCCCAACCCAAAGAAAAAAAAAAAATTCGGATTTACACTTTGAAATAGAAGAAAGGGAAATAATTTCAAAGTGTACAAAGAAATGTTCAGTTATGCCCCTTGCGTTGAGTTTTCGAAAGCAAGAGCTCGGCCATGTGTTACAACTACTGACACTTAAAATGACATCTGGGACCATAAACAAAGGGAAGCTGATGTAGTAAAAAAAATAAGGAGAGGGGGGGCAACTCTTTTAGAAATCCACGCCTCCCTCTTGTAATTCATCGGAAACAACTCAACCAGGCTCTACATTTAAATAATCTACATCCCAGACCACCCGACACACACACACACTCACTTTTTTTTTTAAAAAGGCTTTTTATTTAACCATCACAGAAAAGATAAAGCATATTGTGTTTATGTTGTCTGTCTGTCACGTCTCGAAAACGAAATGAGTTATTAAAAATCTGACTTCAATATGGTCGAGCGCAAAAAAAAAAAAAAAAAGATTTCTACAACACAAACGAAAGAGAGGCAGGTTGTGGGCAAGATGTGGGCAAGCACGTTATTGCCCAATGTGTCTAAAAAGGGGGCAATGTGAAAGCGAAGAGCAAAACAAATGCCCTTCTTCCTAATGACACGATAGATCCATGCCTGTACGGTGTGAGTAGAATAGATCTAAGGAGATGAAAGGCTAGGACAGGATCTGTGCAGTGAGGGAGGTGTGTGGATGCACATCAAGGGTTAACAAAAGCGAGGTGGAGGCTGGCACACAAAGAGAGAGAGAGAGGGAGAGGGGGAGAGGGAGAGCTATTCTAGTTGGCTTTAGAAGCCTGCTTCCTAGCTCCAAGAAGAGTCTTATCAAGATTGTCCACCTGATGGAAAAAAAAAAAACAACAACCGGGAAATTGTTATGAAGTAGTGTGTGGGTGTGTCTGTGTGTGTGTGTTTCTATTAAAACAAAAAAAAATGAAATGGAAAAGTGGTTTGAGTGCTGGGACAAGTCCCTAAAAGCCCGTGGAGTCTGGGAGCGGATGAGGCGCCCTGACCGCACTTCCCCGTGGTGGAGGCTGTACGGGCAAAGTGCAGGACAGGCCATTTGTCCTTTTGGCTCTTATTTCTCACGACTATGGCCAAATTTCGATTCACGGTGCCCCCGCTGCGGGGAAGAAGAGGAAACCGTGCCTCATATTCTGTTTGACTGCCCCAGACTTGCTGATCTCCGTCTCGACAGGTCTGGGAAACCAAAAAATCTCGACCTGTATGGTGACGCCTACGCACTACGCAAGGCAGCAGGGTTTCCGTCCAGGGCTTATGCAAGAGAGGATTTGAGCCTCTCCAGCCCTCACTCAAATGGAGTTGGAAGAGGTCAGCGATTGGTTGGTGGCAAGGTAGTGTGAATGATGCAAGATGAGCAGCACTGTCGTCAGAGGTCTTAAGAAGGCCACAGAATATTCCAGATTGCCTGACTGAAAAGACGTATTTTTGTAGTAATATTTTGTTCAAAATAATATTTATTTATTACAACTAAAGTCTTCAACATTTATTTCATTTTATGCAAGTTGACTTCGACTATATTGTAATAAATGTTATATTTAGTATTGTTCAGAAAGAAGTTATGCACGTTACTTCTTTGAAGGTTAAAATATAATACGCCAACAGCAGTTTTAGTTGCCTACGAGTAGTTTGGTGCTACAAGTCAACCACCGCAAACAACAGAAATGTACAACAAATTCTAGATGTAAATATGCGCCGAGCTCTAGGCGAAAACGGTTTCTGCTTTGGAAGGGCTGTGGTGGCCGAGTGATATCGCGAGTGCCCACGAGTTCGAATCAAGTTGAAGACTGGGATTCAAACTTCAGGATATATAGGACACCCCTGAGTCAGCCTATCTCTAATGGGCACCTGACACCCCCGTTAACCATCAGTGTTATAACTCAATTGTAAGATGTGGAAAAGTTGGGTTTAATTGGGGATTTCCTTAGTGACGTGACGGTATATTAAAAACTTAGAGCGGAAACAATAACGGAAGTGTGGGAGATCTCATGTAGTAAAGTTGAGAAAGAAGTCGCTTTTCTTTAGCAGACGACTTGAACTGAACCCTTATTTGAATAAATATTTCACATCTAAAAGGCCGGTTAATCTGGTATGGTACTTCAAAAGTGGTAAACAGTACCATATTACAGACCTTTATTAAATTATTTTTAATAGCACCGGAAAATACTGTGACCTTACGGGGTCAAACCACTCACTAAATAAATACCTTTCTTTTACTCTTGAAAATCAAGCTAAAGAAAAGAACATGTTAGGTTCAGGCATGTTTGAATGTGAAGTTTATGGTTTCACATATATTGGCTACATTAGCACTTACCTAGAGACCTAGACAGACTGCGTCATGATATTTCATTTAAATTAATTGAAATGTATTTCTAAATATGCAAAGAGCAACAGACCGGTCGATCGAGTTCCACGCGTCACAAAACAATGTTGTCGCTCACGATGGAGAATGGACGCAGCAACATGTTGCATTGGAAGAAAGGAAGAGGGAGAGAGAGATAGATAGAGGGAGAGAGAGAGAGAGAGAGAGATGTGGTAAACAGGCCGGAAAAAGAACAGGAGAATAAACAGGGAGTGGAGAAAATGAGAAAGAGCCGGGGGGAGGGGACAGGAGAGACAATAATAAGAGAAACAGAGAGAGAGAATGAAAAAATTTGAAAAAATCTGGGAGTAGAGAGGGGGAAAGAGAGAAGAAGAGAGAGGGAGAAAAGAAGAGAAAGTAGGGAGAAAGCGCGGAAAGGAGATATAGAGAAGTAAGAATGGAAAGGAGAGAGGATGGAGAGAGAAGGTGGGGGGAGGGCAGAAAGAGAAGAGGGAGTGTGTGTGTGTGCGAAGGAGAGAGCAGGGGAAGAAATGAAAGAGGGTAGAGAGATAAGGAGAGAGGGAGCCTGAAAGAGAGAGAAAGAGATGGGCGCCCACTTTCAAATTTCAAACAGGCAGGATGCTTTCAGTTCAAAAGATATTTCAATACAAAAAAAAACATTTTTACAAACTTAAGAGCTTTCATATGTGTGTGTGAGAGAGGTCTAAGAATGAGTGACGTTGTAAATGAAAGGGGTCAGCATGTTGATTCTTATTTCCTGTTGGATTTCAAAAAAAAAAGACTACATTTACAGAGACCATCATTATAGCCGCACGGGCGCCTCAAACAAAACGTTTTCTAAATCACGGACAAACGGGCGCCCACCTTAGAATCAACTTGATTTTTTTGGCTACGCCAAAGTTTAAAAAATATCATAAATCTATATCTATCCATCTCCATCCATCCATATATATACATAAGAATATATATATATATAGGCCATATGTTTCTGTGGTCTACGGTTAACGAGGGTGTCATGTGGCCAGCACAACGATCAACCGCCTTTACTTTTCTCCAACTTATGTCAGGTACCAATTAAAGCTACGTGGATTCAGAAGCGCCCAGAGATCCCGAAATTTAAAAATCCCAATCTTCACCAGGATTCGAACACGGGACCCCCGGTTCGGAAGCTAAGCGCCTTACCACTCAGCCACGTGAAATGACCATTAAAAAAATGTCCGATTCTCTAACTACAAAGTATGTCAATAGGTTAACAATTTGACTGTAAAGCCTACCTTAAATACATGTCTACCGCTGCTCCGTTTCGGATTCGACGTTTAACAACAAGATTAGCGGCTATGAGGCAGTACGCTATCTAGCAGAGTACGCTGGAGACAGTCCTCGTGCGAAGGATGATGCGGTGTCTCAAAAAGATGTTTGAATAAAACGGTGGTGGCCCCTACATGGTTCAGTAGGTCGACATCTACCAACAGCTGGTTTCCGCCAGATAGTATTATTGTTATATAGGTTTCATCAACACACAATTGACGCAGTTCAATAAAAGACTACAAAAAAAAATAATAATTGAACAATTCTCCCATGAATGGAAATAGATTTCTTAATATATTTACACTTCATGACGTCACTTCCAGGTGTTTGCCGGGGCGAGGGGGCGGGGTACTTTTGTTGTTAGCTGTATGGCACCACTATGATCACTACGTAAGGACAATGTCTGCGTACGTACTGGTGTGTGTGTGTGTGTCTTACTGAGTCTATGCTAATGAAACTGAGCTTATAACAAATAATAATAACGTAATTAATAGAGCGTAATTAACAAACATATACGTGTAGACTCAAGGCGCTGTGATAGCATTAGACATAATAACACAGGAATAAAAATGACCAATGGACCTCATTCACTAATCGTAAATAAACACACGTCATAATATTGATAAAACAATGAAAGAATACGTATCACGTGACAGCTTTTATGGATGACATAATTTGTATATATAAGATAAAGAGAATCACGTGGCTAAGTGTTGTTTGTTTACGATTGGTGAATGAGGTCCATTGTTAGGAAGTGTGCCAGTGTGTTTCTATGGTGACGGTGGAAAGAGGTTAGCGACTGGTTGTGAATGATGCAACATAGGTGGCGCTGTCGTCTTTTGATCGGAGTTAGGACAGACGACTCCAGAGAACGTGAGACTGAAATGTTGTGTTTTTGTAGTGAATTAGATTTTGTTAAAAGAAATATAATTACTAATTACTATAATTACTAATTAATATAATTACTACATGTTAGATTTAGTTAAAAGCAATATTATTACTAAAGTCTACTACAATTATTTTAATTTTATCAACTTGATTTATTGTGTATATTATAAATAATACAGTTCTATTTAGTTTTGTCAAGAAAAGAAAGCTGTTGAATTTATTTGAAGTTTTATTAGATGACATATATAACGCCTACAACAGTTTAATTGTCTACCAACGATTTGGTGCTACAAGTCAACGGCCGGTAACAACACAAAATAAAACAAAATATGGCCATAGATTTTTAGCTTGCGTTTTTTTTTTTTACGATAATTAGATGGGTCATCTTAGGGTCCAATCGCTTCGTTACTGAGCAGAACTAATTTTTTTAAAAAAATTATGCGTTTACTTTATAATTATTTAACTCTTTCTCTCCGTAATTATTGACCCCATTCTGATGGAATCAACATTGGTATCGTCAGTTAGGAGAGAAAGAGTTAAGGTGCAGACATACCCCAATAGTTCGCGGAACACCAAATCAGGCCTCGCGGAACACCAAATCAGACCTCG
>JADKLZ010060660.1:0-10377 GCA_021533235.1 Biomphalaria straminea | reverse complement strand
TCCTATAAAATTGCGTGTCCTATGAAATGCGGGCCCCACTGCGGTCGCCGCCCTGGTAAATAGCGGCATATGCTATGCCGCCGGTCAACTAGTTTATTTTAAAACACAGACGTATAACTACAATGCAAATAAACATTTAGTCTCTTTTAAATAGATTGAAAATTTTTGCTCCCCACCCAAAAACCTGTCACGGTTGGAGAAACGCTCGGTGATATTACCAAATAAATTATGTATCCAGTAAGCCAATTAGCAAACCTTATTATAAGCATTAAGATTATTTTTATGAATATCCAAAGCTCCGTCGGAACAGCTTATATGGAATGTAATTACTTTGAATATTAGTGGAGTCCAAATGTGTACAGTTTTACTGTTCTCCTGACCTGCACATTTCAACTGTAGCTATTTCTGTGTTAAGTTTAAAGATATATTATATAAGCTTTGCTTCCATGTGTACGTAGATCTAATAGAGATTACGCAAAGACTAGATCTTAAAGAGTTCTAAATCAGATACGTGCCACTTCAAGATACCAATAAACAATATATATTCTTATACAAAGCCCGATAGCCTATTGTTGGGGTCGTTCCTTCAAGAAGCTGACGGTGTCGTTGTCGTAGGTTTGATCAAGGCCAACGGGAAATACAAGGCCCTAGCTCTGACGTCAGCGAGACCCCACGTCATCACTGGTCAGAGGCCATTGTCACGGAGGTCACGGTTTGATACCCGATATCGGTAAATGTGAGTGAATTAAAAAAAATAATTTAGAAAAAAATACTTTGTTTTACTTTAAGTTGTATAATGGAGGTATTGTCTTCTTTTTTTTTATATTGAATTTCAAACTGTTTTTCTTGTAGCCTACATGATTTAAACCCCCAGGGGGGCAAAATTAAAAACAACAACACAACTTACGATAATAATACATTCCCTTTAGTTTCAAGAACCATCACTCCGGGGTTAATTTTTTTTGTAATCACTATACGGGTCAAATTGACCTCTCCGATAAGAACGGTTAACACGCTTCCAATGAATAGCAGCAAATTGTGGCAGAGTTATCTGCCCAACGGCCAACGTTAGTTCACACTGAGATCATAGCTGCCCCCCCCCCCTCTCTATCGCAGCGCTCGGGATCATGCTACATGTGAACCACTTGCCGAAACTCGTCAATTCCTTCACAGATTTGAAAACGGAATCTAGGTCAAGCTTTTGATTCATCGCCTCTATAGCGTGGTGCTTTAATCCTTCCCACTTTCTCTCTCTCTCTCTCTCTCTCCTATATAATGAATTACATGGTTGACATTTTAGAAGCTTATAGTGACAGAAACACAAGAGAAGCAGATCTAGTTACTGTGGGAAAGTTTTGTATGGGTGTGTGTAAGGGGGGGGGGAGGAGAATGTAAAGGCTATCTGGTCCTGTGGGATGTGCTTTGGGCTGTCGTCACCATGGTAGGGTTTAATCTACGAAAGGCACGAGACCTTTCGATAATGGCAATTTAGGCAAGATCGCCGTTTTTTTTTTTTTTTTAACTTTCTAAATATATTGTAAATGACCTGACGATATGAGAATGACTTGACTCTAGCGAGACCGTGTGGATAGTCTAAGAGCTGAGCCGAAGGCTCTTCGAGCTCTAAGTTTGAAAAAAAAACCTGTCTGCATCTGTCCGATAACAAAAACAAACAGTAAAAAAAAAAAACCTGCGGACCTCACAGGTCTGTCTGGGAGTGACCCGAGTCAATGTCTATAGGGCATTGCTATTTCCAATACCACAGAGTGGTACCGGGGGCCGCCACCATTTACCTTCATTGTACCAAGCTAACTGTGCGGGATTCGCCATTAATGAGACGGTCCCTTGAGGAACAGCACATGGATTTGTGACAGGGTTGTGGGAGCTTTCGTGCTACTCCGCGCCGTGCAAGAGGTGAACTCTCGTTCACCCGTGGGCACCCCCCACGGGAGTCCTGTTTGTTACCCTTTCGCCTAGCCACTTCCTCTTGTGAGCCGTTTCCACGCGGGCGACACGTTGAGGCAGGGTAACGTGCTCGCGTCTAGCGAGACCAACCGTTATAGTAGGTCTGAATACTCGAAGTGGCTAGGCTAAAAAGTAACAAACAGGACTCCCGTGGGGGTGTCCACGGGTGGACGAGATTCTACCCCTTCACGGCGCGGGGTTGAAAGAAAGCTCCCACAACCCTGTCACGAACCATGCGCCGTTCCTCAAGGGACCCTCTCATTAATGGCGAATCCTGCACGGTTAGCGTGGTACAACATAGGAAAATGGCGGCGGCCCCCGGTATTACTTGGCCTTCGGCCATGATTTCTATTTTTTTTTTTTTTACTGTTTGATATTTGTTCGTTCGGACGGATTCAGACAGGTTTTTTTTTTTTCAAACTTAGAGCTCGAAGAGCCTTAGGCTCAGCTCTTAGACTATCCAGCGGTCTGAATACTGGCCTGTGACGTCGCAACCTGTGGGGCAGTGGAAACCAATAGCTGTTTGCCATATCCGCAAAGACCTGTGACGTGGCAACGTCCGTTCAGGTCTGTAACGACTGGTCTCGGTGCTCGTCTCCAGGTAGGCGTCTCAACTTAGGGGTCGTTCGTAAATGACGTCACGCAAAAAATGACCTTTTTGACCCCCCCTCCGCCCTTGTCACAAAGTGTCACAAATTCTCAGACACTCCCGTCTGCGTCACGTCACAAAATAAACAAAAAATGTATTTCAAATTATTTATTTCTCATCAATTTTTTCCCAAAGAGGTTTCATGTGCTCATCGATAGTATACACGGGAAGATTTTCTTCTGCTTGAGGAGCTGACTCGAAAATTAAATTGTCTTCAATGAGATCTTCATCTATACATTCCACACTCTCCTCACCTGCGTTTCCCAAAACTTCAAGGACTTCGTTGTCTTTTTTTTTTTTTTTTTAGAATTCTCGTGTTTTTTGGATGGTGGGATGAACTTTTTTGTGATTTTTTTAAAAAGAGTTAACGATGCAAAGTAGAGTCCACACACTAAAAATTTTTTTTTTTAAATATTTTTGTAGATTAAAAAATATTTTATTTGTGTTTTTTCTGAAATTTAAATTTGTGACGTTACAAAATCGCTACCCCCTTTCCCCCTTGTCACAAAGTGTCACATTTTCTCTCCCCCCCCCCTTTTTTTTTCAGCGTGACGTCATTTACGAACGACCCCTTACGATAAGAATAAACTCCCTTTAGTTTCAAGAACCATCACTCCAGGGTTAATTTTTTTTTTAAATCACTATACGGGTCAAATTGACCTCTCCGATAAGAACGGTTAACACGCTTCCAATGAATAGCAGCAATTTGTAACAGAGTTATCTGCCCCACAACAGTCGTTCTAAATCCTCAAACACCAAAATGAACGTGCAAAGTCAGTGTCAACTAGAGCTCTGGCATCACAATCAAAGCCATCACAAGCAATGACATTACATAAAATGTCATCACAAGCTATGGCATCACAATGAATGGGTTAAATTAAGAATTTAAAAAAAAAATTACAGCTGATCAAATGGACCTCAATCACCAAACGTAAACAAACAACATTTTCTCTATATGTTCTATACAAATCACGTAATACGTAATGCTGTCACGTGACACGTATTGTTCCACTATTTTATCAATATTATGACGAGGCTAAATGTGTTGGTGAATGAGGTCCATTGCGATGAGCCTAGTTTTGTGTCTGACTTTACTGAACTGACATATACAGCATACGTTTCTTAATTCCCCACAGTGAGTCAACTCGTTTTCAGCGAAGTTTAATTTATTCTCTTATATGTTGCCAGGCGACAATTCAACGCGGTCAACGTGTCCGTACTATGTCTACTAGATCTACATTTGGTTTACAAGTTCTCCAAAGAATCTAGCACAGACACATCTTTTTAGATCTCCCTTTTTTTCACATAACCTACACCAGGGGTCTCAAACACGCGGCCCGCGGGCCGCATGTGCCCGCGAAGCTATTTTGTGCGGCCCGCGGCCACGTCCGCGAATTAAAAAAAAATAGATAAAATTTACAATGAACATTGTTGAAGAGCTATTGGACTTACTACCCATGAAAGGGACGACGATTGGACGCGACATATTTCCAGAACTGGAAGCTTGTATTGACAGGTGTGGGCTACCGTGGGAAAACCTTGTTTCAAAGGCTACAGACGGTGCACCAGCAATTTGTTCAGAGAAGTTTGCTGTTGTTGGATTAATGGTAGAGAAACGGAATCAGTTCAGCTTGGCGGGACCTTTCGCAGCCATATACTGCATTCTGCACCAAGAAGCACTATGTGGGCAAAAGACTTACAAATGAAGAGCTTGATGGATGTTGTCGTGAAGACGGTGAACTTCATACGTGCATGGGGTCTCAACCACAGACAGTTTGTGTCATTTCTAGCTGACTTAGAAACGGAATACGGAGAGTTGATGTATCATGCGGAGGTCAGATGGTTGAGTCTTGGAAAGCGCTGCAGAGATTTTTTGAACGGAGACAGGAAATAGCATTGGTCATGGCGATGAAAGACAGAGACATGCCTCAGCTCAGTTACCCAATGTTTTTTTCGGATCTTGCTTTTCTTACTGACATCACGCACCATCTCAATGCACTCAATTCACAACTACAGGGCACAAAGAAGCTGATTATCGTGATGTTTGACCGCATCAAATCATTCAGATGACTTTGTGGGCCACTCAGCTGGCATATGGAAACCTCACTCATTTCATTTTTCTACTGAGCATAACGGTTGAACCACAGCGCCTGAAAAACTACGTAGACATCCTCTCCAGACTACTGGAAGATTTTGAACACCACTTTCAGCAATTCACGGCTCTCGAACCACAGATGGAACTACTGGACCTGCAGTGTGACACTGTTCTAAAGCGAAAATACGCTGATGTTGGAGTTCCAGATTTGGGGGGGGGGGGACTACAGTTTCTGCTTTTTTATTAATGACAGCGTCAACTTATTTTAGTAAACTAAACTGCCTGTGCATGTAATAAACAACACCAAATGTAATTAATAATAAAAAAACAAACTTTATTTTATCATTCAACTGCAGTGACAGTAGTGTTCGTAAAATTTAATGAAAAACATTCTCTTTTCGTGGGGCGGCCCGCTGACTTGTTGTTACTTTCATCTGCGGCCCATGTGCTGATATGAGTTTGAGACCCATGACCTACACCTACCTTTTTTTTCATTTCCGACCCCCTCCCCAACCCAAAGAAAAAAAAAAAATTCGGATTTACACTTTGAAATAGAAGAAAGGGAAATAATTTCAAAGTGTACAAAGAAATGTTCAGTTATGCCCCTTGCGTTGAGTTTTCGAAAGCAAGAGCTCGGCCATGTGTTACAACTACTGACACTTAAAATGACATCTGGGACCATAAACAAAGGGAAGCTGATGTAGTAAAAAAAATAAGGAGAGGGGGGGCAACTCTTTTAGAAATCCACGCCTCCCTCTTGTAATTCATCGGAAACAACTCAACCAGGCTCTACATTTAAATAATCTACATCCCAGACCACCCGACACACACACACACTCACTTTTTTTTTTAAAAAGGCTTTTTATTTAACCATCACAGAAAAGATAAAGCATATTGTGTTTATGTTGTCTGTCTGTCACGTCTCGAAAACGAAATGAGTTATTAAAAATCTGACTTCAATATGGTCGAGCGCAAAAAAAAAAAAAAAAAGATTTCTACAACACAAACGAAAGAGAGGCAGGTTGTGGGCAAGATGTGGGCAAGCACGTTATTGCCCAATGTGTCTAAAAAGGGGGCAATGTGAAAGCGAAGAGCAAAACAAATGCCCTTCTTCCTAATGACACGATAGATCCATGCCTGTACGGTGTGAGTAGAATAGATCTAAGGAGATGAAAGGCTAGGACAGGATCTGTGCAGTGAGGGAGGTGTGTGGATGCACATCAAGGGTTAACAAAAGCGAGGTGGAGGCTGGCACACAAAGAGAGAGAGAGAGGGAGAGGGGGAGAGGGAGAGCTATTCTAGTTGGCTTTAGAAGCCTGCTTCCTAGCTCCAAGAAGAGTCTTATCAAGATTGTCCACCTGATGGAAAAAAAAAAAACAACAACCGGGAAATTGTTATGAAGTAGTGTGTGGGTGTGTCTGTGTGTGTGTGTTTCTATTAAAACAAAAAAAAATGAAATGGAAAAGTGGTTTGAGTGCTGGGACAAGTCCCTAAAAGCCCGTGGAGTCTGGGAGCGGATGAGGCGCCCTGACCGCACTTCCCCGTGGTGGAGGCTGTACGGGCAAAGTGCAGGACAGGCCATTTGTCCTTTTGGCTCTTATTTCTCACGACTATGGCCAAATTTCGATTCACGGTGCCCCCGCTGCGGGGAAGAAGAGGAAACCGTGCCTCATATTCTGTTTGACTGCCCCAGACTTGCTGATCTCCGTCTCGACAGGTCTGGGAAACCAAAAAATCTCGACCTGTATGGTGACGCCTACGCACTACGCAAGGCAGCAGGGTTTCCGTCCAGGGCTTATGCAAGAGAGGATTTGAGCCTCTCCAGCCCTCACTCAAATGGAGTTGGAAGAGGTCAGCGATTGGTTGGTGGCAAGGTAGTGTGAATGATGCAAGATGAGCAGCACTGTCGTCAGAGGTCTTAAGAAGGCCACAGAATATTCCAGATTGCCTGACTGAAAAGACGTATTTTTGTAGTAATATTTTGTTCAAAATAATATTTATTTATTACAACTAAAGTCTTCAACATTTATTTCATTTTATGCAAGTTGACTTCGACTATATTGTAATAAATGTTATATTTAGTATTGTTCAGAAAGAAGTTATGCACGTTACTTCTTTGAAGGTTAAAATATAATACGCCAACAGCAGTTTTAGTTGCCTACGAGTAGTTTGGTGCTACAAGTCAACCACCGCAAACAACAGAAATGTACAACAAATTCTAGATGTAAATATGCGCCGAGCTCTAGGCGAAAACGGTTTCTGCTTTGGAAGGGCTGTGGTGGCCGAGTGATATCGCGAGTGCCCACGAGTTCGAATCAAGTTGAAGACTGGGATTCAAACTTCAGGATATATAGGACACCCCTGAGTCAGCCTATCTCTAATGGGCACCTGACACCCCCGTTAACCATCAGTGTTATAACTCAATTGTAAGATGTGGAAAAGTTGGGTTTAATTGGGGATTTCCTTAGTGACGTGACGGTATATTAAAAACTTAGAGCGGAAACAATAACGGAAGTGTGGGAGATCTCATGTAGTAAAGTTGAGAAAGAAGTCGCTTTTCTTTAGCAGACGACTTGAACTGAACCCTTATTTGAATAAATATTTCACATCTAAAAGGCCGGTTAATCTGGTATGGTACTTCAAAAGTGGTAAACAGTACCATATTACAGACCTTTATTAAATTATTTTTAATAGCACCGGAAAATACTGTGACCTTACGGGGTCAAACCACTCACTAAATAAATACCTTTCTTTTACTCTTGAAAATCAAGCTAAAGAAAAGAACATGTTAGGTTCAGGCATGTTTGAATGTGAAGTTTATGGTTTCACATATATTGGCTACATTAGCACTTACCTAGAGACCTAGACAGACTGCGTCATGATATTTCATTTAAATTAATTGAAATGTATTTCTAAATATGCAAAGAGCAACAGACCGGTCGATCGAGTTCCACGCGTCACAAAACAATGTTGTCGCTCACGATGGAGAATGGACGCAGCAACATGTTGCATTGGAAGAAAGGAAGAGGGAGAGAGAGATAGATAGAGGGAGAGAGAGAGAGAGAGAGAGATGTGGTAAACAGGCCGGAAAAAGAACAGGAGAATAAACAGGGAGTGGAGAAAATGAGAAAGAGCCGGGGGGAGGGGACAGGAGAGACAATAATAAGAGAAACAGAGAGAGAGAATGAAAAAATTTGAAAAAATCTGGGAGTAGAGAGGGGGAAAGAGAGAAGAAGAGAGAGGGAGAAAAGAAGAGAAAGTAGGGAGAAAGCGCGGAAAGGAGATATAGAGAAGTAAGAATGGAAAGGAGAGAGGATGGAGAGAGAAGGTGGGGGGAGGGCAGAAAGAGAAGAGGGAGTGTGTGTGTGTGCGAAGGAGAGAGCAGGGGAAGAAATGAAAGAGGGTAGAGAGATAAGGAGAGAGGGAGCCTGAAAGAGAGAGAAAGAGATGGGCGCCCACTTTCAAATTTCAAACAGGCAGGATGCTTTCAGTTCAAAAGATATTTCAATACAAAAAAAAACATTTTTACAAACTTAAGAGCTTTCATATGTGTGTGTGAGAGAGGTCTAAGAATGAGTGACGTTGTAAATGAAAGGGGTCAGCATGTTGATTCTTATTTCCTGTTGGATTTCAAAAAAAAAAGACTACATTTACAGAGACCATCATTATAGCCGCACGGGCGCCTCAAACAAAACGTTTTCTAAATCACGGACAAACGGGCGCCCACCTTAGAATCAACTTGATTTTTTTGGCTACGCCAAAGTTTAAAAAATATCATAAATCTATATCTATCCATCTCCATCCATCCATATATATACATAAGAATATATATATATATAGGCCATATGTTTCTGTGGTCTACGGTTAACGAGGGTGTCATGTGGCCAGCACAACGATCAACCGCCTTTACTTTTCTCCAACTTATGTCAGGTACCAATTAAAGCTACGTGGATTCAGAAGCGCCCAGAGATCCCGAAATTTAAAAATCCCAATCTTCACCAGGATTCGAACACGGGACCCCCGGTTCGGAAGCTAAGCGCCTTACCACTCAGCCACGTGAAATGACCATTAAAAAAATGTCCGATTCTCTAACTACAAAGTATGTCAATAGGTTAACAATTTGACTGTAAAGCCTACCTTAAATACATGTCTACCGCTGCTCCGTTTCGGATTCGACGTTTAACAACAAGATTAGCGGCTATGAGGCAGTACGCTATCTAGCAGAGTACGCTGGAGACAGTCCTCGTGCGAAGGATGATGCGGTGTCTCAAAAAGATGTTTGAATAAAACGGTGGTGGCCCCTACATGGTTCAGTAGGTCGACATCTACCAACAGCTGGTTTCCGCCAGATAGTATTATTGTTATATAGGTTTCATCAACACACAATTGACGCAGTTCAATAAAAGACTACAAAAAAAAATAATAATTGAACAATTCTCCCATGAATGGAAATAGATTTCTTAATATATTTACACTTCATGACGTCACTTCCAGGTGTTTGCCGGGGCGAGGGGGCGGGGTACTTTTGTTGTTAGCTGTATGGCACCACTATGATCACTACGTAAGGACAATGTCTGCGTACGTACTGGTGTGTGTGTGTGTGTCTTACTGAGTCTATGCTAATGAAACTGAGCTTATAACAAATAATAATAACGTAATTAATAGAGCGTAATTAACAAACATATACGTGTAGACTCAAGGCGCTGTGATAGCATTAGACATAATAACACAGGAATAAAAATGACCAATGGACCTCATTCACTAATCGTAAATAAACACACGTCATAATATTGATAAAACAATGAAAGAATACGTATCACGTGACAGCTTTTATGGATGACATAATTTGTATATATAAGATAAAGAGAATCACGTGGCTAAGTGTTGTTTGTTTACGATTGGTGAATGAGGTCCATTGTTAGGAAGTGTGCCAGTGTGTTTCTATGGTGACGGTGGAAAGAGGTTAGCGACTGGTTGTGAATGATGCAACATAGGTGGCGCTGTCGTCTTTTGATCGGAGTTAGGACAGACGACTCCAGAGAACGTGAGACTGAAATGTTGTGTTTTTGTAGTGAATTAGATTTTGTTAAAAGAAATATAATTACTAATTACTATAATTACTAATTAATATAATTACTACATGTTAGATTTAGTTAAAAGCAATATTATTACTAAAGTCTACTACAATTATTTTAATTTTATCAACTTGATTTATTGTGTATATTATAAATAATACAGTTCTATTTAGTTTTGTCAAGAAAAGAAAGCTGTTGAATTTATTTGAAGTTTTATTAGATGACATATATAACGCCTACAACAGTTTAATTGTCTACCAACGATTTGGTGCTACAAGTCAACGGCCGGTAACAACACAAAATAAAACAAAATATGGCCATAGATTTTTAGCTTGCGTTTTTTTTTTTTACGATAATTAGATGGGTCATCTTAGGGTCCAATCGCTTCGTTACTGAGCAGAACTAATTTTTTTAAAAAAATTATGCGTTTACTTTATAATTATTTAACTCTTTCTCTCCGTAATTATTGACCCCATTCTGATGGAATCAACATTGGTATCGTCAGTTAGGAGAGAAAGAGTTAAGGTGCAGACATACCCCAATAGTTCGCGGAACACCAAATCAGGCCTCGCGGAACACCAAATCAGACCTCG
>JADKLZ010060659.1:0-14600 GCA_021533235.1 Biomphalaria straminea | reverse complement strand
TTAGCGGAACACTTCGCACATGATCAGCATTTAGCGGAACACTTTGCTCATTTTGTTTAGAGAGATTAATTCACGTGGTGGCTTACTAGTTGTCACGTAGACCACAAGTTGTTTATTTGCAAATTCAGGGTCAGCCAAAAAACCCAAGTTATTTTTAGATTTGGACGTCTTTGCAGAAGTCACATGACCTAGATGCATGAATTTGATTGGTTGAAAGAGTTTAGCTGAAAAAGAGGCTCGCAGCAAAGTTCCAGCGAGAATCAGTCGATGTCTAGATATAATCGAGTATAGACGTATATTTTGTAGTTCTAGAATTTAAAGAAATATGTCTTTGTTCAGCTTCTTGTTTCATTAAAATATACTAGTTGACCGGCGGCATAGCATATGCCGCTATTTACCAGTGCCGGCGACCGCAGTGGGGCCCGCATTTCATAGGACACGCAATTTTATAGAACCCGCTCTAATTTAAAGTGTAAAAATTATTAAATTAAGCCATTTTAGTACTTACAACAGATTCCCCGCGCCATCCTGTCGATTTAACATATCTATAAGTATTTGTCTGTTATGCTATTGCTTTAAAAGAAATCAAACACATTTTTAACAAAATATAGTCATTTATTACGCTGTTAACCATCAAGCTGTAAGGGAAATAAGTCTTTGGCATATGGTTGAACACAATCTTCAATTACAAACACAATAGCACACTACAGACTGAAAAGATAAAATATAATTTTAAAAAAGTCGAAGAACAAAACTCCACTTGTCTCTCTAACCTTGCTAATGCTTTTTTTTTCCACCACAATTGTTCACAAATACTCGTATTAAAGGTCTTTTGCAAGTCAATGGATTTTTTACTAAAGAATTATAGAGTATTGGCGCTCCAGAAAACTTCTCTCTTTGACTATTAAATACATAAATAATTCGAGTTTTAAATATGGTTCTAATTTTTCGCATTATAAAATAAGTAAAGCCAATGCGTTAGAAAAATGATTAATGGAGCTAAAAATAGATTACTCGTTGTTGTTGTTGTCTGGCCTAATTCTTTGAGGATTATATATATAGATTTGTACATAGCTGTACTTATGTTGAGTTTTAATAAAGGTTCCTGTATTGTTTCCTCAAAGGATTTACTCTACTGAATACTAGATCGTCATTGTTCAACACTAATTTATCATTCAAGATACAGTCCCCGGCGGCACAAGACTTCTCTCCTAACAGCTGACGACATCTTATAACACCTCAAGAACAGATCGTGACGTCATCCACATAGGAGAGCTTGTGACACTAGTTAATTATTCCAGTACTTAGTGGAACACCTAGTCAAGCCTATGCGGAACACTAGAGTTAAGCGGAACACTAGAGTTAATCGGAACACTAGAGTTAAGCAGAACACTAGTGTTCAGCGGAACACTAGAGTTCAGCGGAACACTAGTGTTAAGCGGAACACTAGAGTTAAGCGGAACACTAGAGTTAAGCGGAACACTAGAGTTCCCAGGAACACAGTTTGGGAAACATTGATGTAATCTAAATACTGGCGGAAAAAAAAATGACATCTTTGGCTCCGCCCCTTTTTTCTTCTGAACCGACCCAGCGGATGTGCAGACGTACAATTTTTAATAACTGAGTTGGCAGTATTTGTGATATTGGAATATTTAATAGTCACCAGGTGTCGCTTTTGTCGTCAACCGATACGCTGCACACACACACACACACAATCAATATTGTGCAAAAATGTCAATACTTCTGTGTGTGTGACATGTTAGAAAGTGTGTGGTAAATCGTGTATTAGCAGCTAATTATAGTTTAGATCAAAGCTAGATCTAATCTTTCGCAGAGGATAGTCAAGTGTGTGACACTCATTTACCAGTTACCAATACACAAGTTCATTGAATACTATTAATCAATTGTATGAAGATCCACCAATAGTGACCAAAATAAAAAAGAATGTCAGATAATGGAGGAGCGAAATATGTTTACAGGCAAAAAACAAAAAGGCAGGCGGCCCAAAGGCAGACCCCAAATGCGATAGATTGATGATATGGAAGCAGATCTGTAACAGCTTGGGGTTAGGGCGTGGAGACGAAAGGCCCAGAGAGATCTGAAATGGAAGGATGCGTTGAAGAAGGCCAGAGCTCTCCACGGGCTGTAGCGCCACTGTGATGGATTGGTGTATGGATTGTCTACTCTAGTCAATCAAAGAAATAGGTCTCCATACTTCTTGAATACATGTTTAAAATGCGGTGAAAATGATTCCGATTAATTTGATAGTTCTAAGAATCACGTCACTGTGTTCAACAGAGTGGAAATACTCTCAATAAACACCTCCTTCTCGGTTCATCTTTCTCTCTCTCCAGAAGGGGGCCTTAGTACGTGGGGCGCTAAACGTGTGACCTATGCGGGGGTCATGAACGAGCGTCATATGCGGGAGCCATGAACGAGCGTCATATGCGGGGGCCATGAACGAGCGTCATATGCGGGGGCCATGAACGAGCGTCATATGCGGGGCATAACTCAACCCGAAATGTCATGCTAAGAGCTTTCATGGCTAATTGGTATACATAAAGACTTGAAAATTCCCCCCGGGCCCCCAAATGAGTATTTTTCACATTAAATATTAATTATTAAATTACGAAAATGCAGAGGCCCCCAACAAGGTCAAGCCCCCGGTCCCTCAACGAGGTCAAGCCCCCCCCCCCCAAGGCCCCAAGTGATGGAAAATTTCTAGCTGCGCCCCTGATTGCAATTCTATACATTAGAATGCAAGGCAGGGGCATGTATATGATAAGCTGATGGTGACAAAAGAATGTCCCAGAGGAGACCTTGTAATACTGTTCTGCAACGTCGCAAGCTGTGGGCAGTGGAGACCAATAGCTAGCTGAGAAGCCTTACAGACCTGTGACGTGGCAACAAGCTATTGGTCTCCACTGCCCACAGGTTGTGACGTTGGAGGTCAGTATTCAGGCCTTCTGTTACGATTGATCTCATGCGGTTGCCCTTGTCCCCCCCCCTTTTTTTTAAAGGCCGCCTCTGCTCTCTCTCTCTCTCTCACACTCAAGTCAGTCAAGTAGGTTCACGTAATAAAGCAATGTATCGATAAAAGTTATCTGTGCGCATGACAAAGGATTATATCACTGTACCGCAAGGCCTACAACATAGACCTAGATCAATGCGATCTCCAGCGAGGCGCCACTTTCGGCAATCAAGTCGCAAGCCTGAACAAAGCCCGAGATATTTGCCCCTCACCAACAGTTTCCCAATTGTTTCGTTTGTTTGTTTCTCGTAAAACTTGAAAGTGCAAACTTTTTAATTCGGCAGACGCGACAGCCATGACAATGGTAAAGACGCACTCGATACACGCGACTGGAAGACGCCAAACAAAAGGGGCAATAACCAAGAACGACGTCAGCCACCCACTTATGACAGACGTAAACTGTATGGATTTTTCCAAATTCTTAAAAACTTCAGTGACATGTGAAATTGACTACTAATAAGCATAGGGTTACCAAACGTCCGGCAAAAGGAGGACATGCCCTCCTTTTCATGGTCGTGTCCACCGTAGGGCAGGTATTGGTTTAAAATATGGACATGTTCGGCTGTTTACTGCAATACTAATTTATCAATCAATAGAATTCCATCCTTCAAATCGTGTAGACTGTAGAGTAAGTTTACAGAGTCACTTTTCAATAGCAGTACGATGAAAAGTTTATTGATTTTCATACATGGCTTGCACTCTTATATTTTGGCAGTAAATAATGTTCTAACATCGCAAGCACGCTCCGGTGTACAAACAAAATATTCAAACAACAACAACGTAGTGTTGATGAGCTTTGCTTTTTAAAAGTTATACGATGACAATGGTGCACTTTTTAGCACTGCAGAACCAGCATTTATTTAGCTGGCTATACTAAAGTATTCTTGACAATGTTGAGTTTATGGTGAAAATCTGAAACTCCTTCAAGATCATGTATGTCAGCGGTTCTCAACCTTGTAAGTTCGACGAGCCCTTTTTACAATCCCCACTCTGCCGCGACCCCCCCCACACACACACACACATACATACAGCAATAGAAGAATAGACAATAACAATCCATATTTTCCAGGGTCTTAGAATACCCATGGCAAATGGTCAATCGACCCCCAAGGGGTCGCGACCAACAGGCAGAGAACGCCTGTTTTTTGTTTTATACTTATTACTCTTATTAAACGCGACCTCAAATCAGTGAACATCAATACTGAACAGTGGGAAGACATAGCTCTAGACCGCACCAGATGGAGAGAGACAGTGACCAAGAAGGCTATGGACAGCGAAAGAGCATGGGCCTCAGCTCTGGAAGAAAAGCGGACAACGCGGAAACTGGCCAGCTCCTCTACCACTGTAGCGAAGACCACCTTAACCTGCAATACTTGTGGACGGGAGTGTCTCTCCAAAATAGGGCTCCACAGCCACACGAGGAAGTGTGCGAGATGAACCATAGTCGTTCTACGACTGAATGAGGCCAATGATATTACTCTTAATAATTAATGAATGTAAAAAAAAAAGAAATATTTTGACCCGTCCCGCAACCCCCCCCCCCCTTTTTTTTCCGAGAGAAAATCCTGGTTAAGTGAAAGTATAAATCTACTAGTCGTGATACTATTCTTATGATATGTCTTTAGTAGACTAAGAAGACGGTTTATACCGGTACTTTGAAAAATTATAATGGTCAGTGCGGCCAACGAGCTAGCTCGCATATTCCCAACGATATACATCAACTGTCAGATTTCAAAGAAAATCGTTAGAGTCGTTTTCGAGAATCGCGTCCACCCACTATTGGCCCACCCTACACTCCAGAAGTGTGGCCTGAATAGAAGTATTTTAAAAAGGGAGATTATTCCATCAGTATTTAGATATAAGCCAGGCATTTTTCGGCGATTTTTTCCCTTGCATAAGCTTTGTCGTTCAACTTTTTTTTTCTGTATTTACATTTGTTTTTTTTTAAGGTTACTTTGTCTTTTTTTATTCTGACCTCCTTTTTTTCGTTTCGTCCTAACCTGGAAGTTTATGTGTCTGGTAACCCCTAGATAAGCAAGACTAGATCAACTTTGACCAGTAACTTAGCCGACTATTAGATCTACAATGATAAGCTAGACTAGGTAACACCTTATCTGGCAGATTGGTACACTGAGCTACTCCAACAGTGTTCCTATAATGTGTTCATAAACATTAGAAATGGTAAATGTAGCAAATTAAAGTCAAAGTTCGCATTTCAGACCTATGACAGACGATTTAGAAGAGTAAAGTGTCCCCATCAGACCTTGCGATCTATGGGGCAGATGATGTTAAGGTCATCTGTTTCTTTGGCCAACGGTTAACGAGCAGGGTGTTATGTGGCCAGCACAACGACCAACCGCCTTTACTTTCCCCCAACTTAAGTCAGGTACCCCATTAGAGTTGGGTGGACTCAGGGGCGCCCTAAAAATCCCGAAATTCAAAATCCCAGCCTTCACCGGGATTCGAACCCAGGACCTCAGGTTCGGAAGCCGAGTTCTTAACCATTCGAACACCGCGCCCCCAGACGATGTAAAGGTCATCTGATTTCTGTGCCCCACTGTTGACGAGGGTGTCATGAAATCGACGAAAGGCGTCGGTTTTTTTTCTACACAAAAACAACAACAAAATTAGTTGTTCAAGGACCACACAAACTATGACTCAACTTAATTAGCCAGCCTTACGTAATCAAGAAAATATCGGCCATCAAGTTTCTGCTGGCGACCCCCCCTCCTCCCTTCAGTCTCTGGTCATAGTCACAGCGTATTGGATGTCGATACATCAAACGTAATTCAACACGCCTAGATATTGATGAACCAGAATTGACACACTCTTCACTCTCGACTCTACCCCCCCCCCTACCTCCTTTCACTATCTAACTAAAAATAAAACGTTTTCCCTCGACCAAGATTATAATGAATGCTGCAGCTATGAAAGGATTAAAAAAAAAAGTTACGATTTGCTTTCATACGGTATATATGTAGATAAAGAACACTCTAGTCGAGACTCATGCATAAATACATACAAATGATACATACTATATGTAGGTATATGCATGTATAAATAGCTCGTTAATTACCCAGCAAAAGAGATAGTAAGAGAGAGAGAGAGATGATGATGATGATGATAATGATGCCAGATGATGCCATCCCAAGTCAATGTAGTTGTAACAGTAGGAGATGGGGACAATTCGGGGACCTTTCTATTGAACTGCTAAATCTTTCAGACCAATAGGAAATGGCTACATTTTGAAACTTTCACAACTGGAGAGCTTTCATTCGCTATAGCTATACAACTGGAGATTTTCACGATTATCTTAACGCACTCAGACATTTTAAACTCAGCTTCGCTGTTGCCAATTAATGATAAATGAGAATCCAGCTCTAATTTTAACACATGCCTCCGTCATCTGCCGGTCCCAAGCCCGGGTGAACAAGGAGGAGGGTTTGGCGTGGGGCTAGCGACCCCACCCTGTAAAAACACTATTGCTACAGAAACGGCAAACTAAGCCTCCATGCCTAGCACTTGATCCTCTTTGCAAATCTCATTTATAGTCACTAATTAGTTGCCCCATTTGTTTTCAAGTTTAAATTTATAGACTCAATTATAGAGAGAAAATCAAATGTCTCCACCGTAAGGAAATTATTGTGTGCATAAAGCGGAAGTGAAGAGAATTTCGCAGGTGAAAAGAGGGCACCGAAATTAACTAACACTTATTAAAGAACAAAAAAAAAAACCTAGCTTAGCAACACTTCCTTTATATTATAAACCGGATACACCAAAAAGCTGGCTATTTATAGTTTTTTTCGCCATGAATAAAAATCTCCTACATGTTTCACAATAAGAGCGAACACTCAACACAATATTAACTCAGCTATTGTACTGGAATAGAACCCAGGCGGGCATACGATTTTTAACATGTCTTTCAAATTAGAAGAACAATAACTTGTTTCCCCCTTTCAAAATAGTTTTGTGCTAAGTTTCTTTATGTGTACAACTGAAGATTTATTTGAAACATATCCTAGTACAAGTACATTTTTTTTTTAAATTGTGTGGCAGACGACAAAACCAGATCCGGTTGAGACACAATGAAGATCATATCACGTGAGCATCTAGTATCTTGCATTTCAACAGATCTACTGGTAACAATGTGTGAACGATAGTTAAAAGGTAGTTTATTTACTTTAAATATCCCCTACATAAAAAAAGCAAAGTTTCAATTTCAGACCTAGCGATCCATGGGGCAGATGATGTTAAAGTCGTCTGTTTCTATGGCCAAAGGCTAACAAGCAGGGAGTTATGTGGCCAGCACAACGACCAACCGCCTTTACTTTCCCCAACTAAACTCAGGCACCCATTACATTTGGATGGACTTTGAGCGCCCTAAGAATCCCGAATTTCAAAATCCCAGTCTTCACTGAGATTCGAACCCAGGACCTCAGGTTCGGAAGCCGAGCGCTTAACAACTCAGCCACCGCAACATACCTTCTTCCCTTCCCCCCCCCCCCCAAAAAAAAAATCAGTTGTCATCGAGATTCAAACTCGAAAACCTCGCGTAACATCAGTCAGTCACATCCTCTTTGAATGCAAATTGTGTTTCGTTTTTTTTTATTATTATTTTAATTATTTATTAATCATAAATAATCGTAAGTTGTTCATTAATTATACACTAAGTTCTGATTTGCTTTAAATTCTGTTTACTAATATTAGATGTGGCATTTATGTGTAGAAAGGGGCGGAAGGGAGGGGATGGGGGGGGGGGCAGAGGTTTTCAAATGGCAACAACCAGAAAGTGACTCACAATAAACTTAAAAACACACGCTTAAAAAAAAAACAACACAAAAAAAATCCTTTAGAAAAACCGCCGTCACTGTTTCTGTGAACAAGCCGGTAAATCCATAATCTTGAATAGAAACACACAAGTCAATAACAGCCGAATACACGATTCTAAGCACTAGAACCACAGACCTATATAAATACAACGAGACTGGACGAGGCTCTATTCTCTTATCAGAACATGCGCTCTCTAATTACGTGTAGTTTAGCAGTTTAAAAAATATTGAGAGATAGTTCTATTAAAGTGTACAACTGAATGAAAAAGCGGATTGTCTAGAAGAAAAAAAAAGACTTTAACAAAAGGATATCACCAAACTATCTGTTCAATGTGTGAATTTAATGAGCGCTCTACTTCCTGACAGATTGACAACGCTTTAAGCTTATACGATATAGACTAGACAGCTTTAAATCCAATTTTAAAAGAATAATTAGATTGCCTTCAAGACCAGTCCAGATATTTATAACTACACGAAAAATTGTGGAGTCGAGGTAGTGTCTCCATAAATTGACTTGAACCTACGTATGAAAAAAACAACAACAAAGTCACGGAAGTTTTACTTCTAGATCTAATTATCCCCCCCTACACACACAGACTTCAAACATACACATGAGAACTATTGCAAGTGGTTGATTTGATACAGCACCCTCTTGGTGTAATAAGGTTCTCATCGGGAGAGACTGCTTGTTTTTTTTTTCTCCCTCTTTTGTTTGATTGGCGGATGAATTCATTCATTGGCTGCAATACCATAGCCTCCTTTTTTTTTCAAAGCGAGAAGGTTTTAAGTTTTCGAGACTCTACACTGGGTCCACTTTTACAAAGCCCATATCAAATCAACTCTTTTAGTATTCTGTCTGATAAAAAGTTCGTATACGCTATTTTTCCCACACCCAATCTCGGATCAAGCTGAAATTTTGCACAATTATTTCATTTACCTGACAACAAAAGAATCAATTTATAAAAAATTAACCAATGAGTTGATTGGTAATTAATTATTCTGTTTGGTATCTTCAACAAGGGAAAGAAATCGTACTTTTCACCATACAGATACACAAACTGTGTGAGTTGATAGAAGCTTTGTAATTATTTTGAGAACCCATCTGTTATGGAGAGAGTGTGTATGTGTTTCTATGGTGACGACGGAAAGAGGTTAGCTATGCAGTGTGAATGACGCAATATAAGCGGCATTGTGGTCAGCTGCCATGTGCAGGAGAGTACTCGACATTGCTCGACGTGTTATTACAATAATTGTAATGAATTTCATTTTGTTCAGTATACCTTTTTTATATCATTAAATCTACTATATTGATTTTCTTATATCTCAAATTATATAGACAATCACATATCCAAATTTGAAGTTATTTTAAGTTTTACACGTTAAAATATAGTACGCCTACAGTGGTTTAGTTGTCTACCAGCAGTTTGGTGCTACAAGTCAACGACCGTCATCCAATCTTTACCAGAATAGGAAAGAACTGTCCATACAACAGTCAACTACAAACATCATAACATGTTTTTGTGATTTGTTGGTACTTGTCAACTTTTATCTAATTCAAAGTCCGAAATTAAAAAAAAAAATAAAAATAGCCCCAGTGAGAGCAGAGGGTATTTTTTCATTACAAATAGCTTGGATTTAATAATAATAATAAAAAATAAAAAAAACTCACAGATGTTTAAAAGTGTTTTCTGAAATGAGGAACAAGTTTGGAAAATATTATGCCTGTCATTATGACGTTCAACCCTAACCCTAGAACTTACCACTACGAATAGGCGACATATACAAGTTTTGAACTGCTATTGAAACAAAAATCGCAAGCTAATCTTGTGTTCTTGTGCTAAAATTCTCATGCGCATGATACACACTTCACTATTTTAAATTTAGCAATACGGAATGTTGAAGGAGAAATAGTTTCTAATAATTATTAAGAATCGGAACAGTCTTTGATGGGCAATGACGAAAAAAAGTGCGATTTGTATTAAACTAACATTCTTTGTTTATATTTCAGTGAGTGTTGTTTGAATATAACCAGCAACTTGATTTGACTGATAGCAAGGGCACAAAGGAAGACCAAACTCAACTGAAAGCTGTAGCCTCTACACTTTAGATATTTTTCATTCACAGATAACTCAAGATGTCTGCCTCTTCAGACACTCGTTAATATTTAATGACAGATTAGAGCAAAGTTGTTCTCCCAAGGGTGTATTCACAATGTGGGCTTCACTAAGTAAATGTGTTTAATAAGGGAGCATCCACACAGTGATTCTACTAAATACACTTTTGTAAAAGGGGGAAGTGACATTGGGATTCTGGCATTGATACAGGGATTCTACTAAGTACACCCTTTTAAAGGGGAGGAAGGGGAATCATACTGGCATTCTACTAAGTACACCTTTTTAAAGGGGAGGAAGGGGGATCATACTGGCATTCTACTAAGTACACCTTTTTAAAGGGGAGGAAGGGGGATCATACTGGCATTCTACTAAGTACACCTTTTTAAAGGGGAGGAAGGGGGATCATTCTGGCATTCTACTAAGTACACCTTTTTAAAGGGGAGGAAGGGGGATCATACTGGCATTCTACTAAGTACATCTTTTTAAAGGGGAGGAAGGGGGATCATATATATATATATATGTCACATATGTCATTCTAGGTTTACTTATGTTTTTTTTTTATTTGTGTGCTCAACACAAGATGGAAGCAACAACTTCGCAAACTGAAGGACCTCTTCTTCAAGTTCAGACAACACACACACACAACCATGATGGCAACTCTGAAGATTTTTGAAAGCCATACTTACATTCCTCACATGTACAATAGTCTATTGTGTGTTACTTAATTGAATATAATTCATACTCGTCCAGGAAGAAGTTGTGTCTAATCAATTACTAATTTTTGTCTTCACATTATATTTTTCATCCACAGGTGTAGTATATCAGTTTTGTATTGTCATATTTTATTATCAAGCACCATGAAGAGAAGTATCTCATTCAATTCAAGATTTAATGCTTTGTTAAATTTTCAGGTTGTTCATGACAAACGTTGTCTCTTATTATTGTAATTTTCCTATTCATGCATTCAATCTTGAGTATTTAATAGGCATTTCCTTAGTTGAAATATTTGTTATCAAGTCTTCATTAATCTTGTACATGACACTATATTTGAATTTTATTGTCACCAAGTTGTCACATTTTTATATCAAGTCTTTCAGAGCATTGAAATGTATTGCCTTAACCATCCTCTAAGTTTTTCATGTGTGGTTTTTTCTGTGTACAATTTTATATTGATTCTAAACATTTTTTACTACTATGTAAGCATTTCTATTACCATACAAAATGCTTAGATGGGGGGGGGGGGTAATATGTCACATATGCCATTCTAGGTTTACTTATGTTTTTTTTTTATTTATTAAGGCCAACTAGGAAAACCTAGAATCTGGGTTGATTTCTATATTGGTTTTACCCGGGAGTTATTTATAGCTTGTCTTTGCACTTCTAGAAATTCAAATCTATTGGTTAATTTGAAAATAAATAAAGACATTTTTTAAAAGAGTTAGCGCCAGAGAATTGGCGAGGCTAGAAAGAACGCCAGTCGATGAAAGAATTTTCTAGTATACAGTCGTGTTTTCTAAGAGCTCTGATTTAAAAGCCTTTGTAATATTATTTGATCTTGTTGATCTGTAACTTGTACATAAGCTGTACTTACGTTTTATATTTGAATAAAAGTTCCAGAGTTTTGTTTTCAACAAAGAATCTTTTATTGTGAATCCTAGATCGTCATTTATTCAACTATTTTAATTCAAGTAAAATCCCCGGCATAACAATCATCATTGAAGACATCACTCTCTTCAAGAATTGTTACACATACATACAATAGCCAGCGTAGAGCATACATACAATAACCAGAGTACAGCATAGATACACTAGCCAGCGTGCATCATACATACACTAGCCAGCGTACATCATACATACACAGCCAGCGTACAGCATACATACACAACCAGCGTACAGCATACATAAAATAGCCAGAGTACAGCATACATACAATAGCCAGCGCACAGTATACATACACTAGCCAGCATACATCATACATACATACAACAGCAAGCGTATGTAAGGCATTCATTCAACTGCAAGCGTACAGCATATATTCAAAAGCAAGCGTACAATGCACATTCAAAAACACTTTACTGAAAATACATACCAGGCTTCTTAGGTTGAATTTAGTCCCAGCGTGACAGCCTGGTGCATTATATATATATAATATATAAATATATACTTCGTTCATCCTGGTTCTGTGATGACCACTTTGTCATCCAGGTGGCTGATGGCTGAGGCCTTTGCACTGGGGTTGTATGCCTCCCCATATAGCTGGTGAGACCTATGTGAGCCCGGAATGTTCAGCCGCACACTGGGCAGGTTATTCCAGCTGGAGCTAGTGTCATTGGCCTTGCTTTTCTTCTCTGGCGTTTTTTTTTTCTTCTGGTGCATTAACCCCTCCCTGACTCCCTACTTCATTATGCACAATATGATGTGAGATTTTCTACAAGAAAAGAACTACCCCTCCCCTTCTTTTTACCACCATTAAGGCAGTAGAAAAATATATGAGGGGGGGGGGTGAAAGATGTCTTATCCATTTATGGGTGTCCTAGAGTTTGAGTGACAATTTTTCAAAAATCAATTCAATAATTTAAAATGATTTTAAAATTCAATTCGTCCGTTCGTGTATTTCGGTGTAAAATCTATAGCAGGCTGCTAGCAGACGTGAAACGTATTCAGAATGTGTGACATTTACTACAGGTTACGATGTACAGAATTCATTGGACAAAGGCCGACGCGTGCATTGCGAACAAAAATAAAGAAAGACTAGCCTACACCACAGGCAGACGTAATTACAACAGGTAGCTTGTGGGTAATGTAACAGTCAATAACTTCCTGCACCACAATTACAACTAGAACTTTACACACAAGAGAGCTGGGGCTACACACATATAGGGAAATTGGACTTTTAGCATTTAGCATTGGGTTGGAACAGTGTCGCCCACAGAGCGACCATCTCTAGGCAGCTGGTGCGATCAAGCGGTCGGCAAATGCCCCATACAGTTTGAGATAGCATGACGCAGGTTATGCCAAGATGCAGGACTGTGAGCTTGTAAAATATCACTGGCTTCTGATTTTTTTTTTTAACTTTCCGAAGACTCTTCCATGTTTGAGTATAGCCGCAAAGGAAGCAGAAATTTTCTTTCAGAGTTTTCCTTCTTTTAGATCGGTAGCCAGCCAAGGCTAACAATTCATGCTTTCTGGTTTAGGCGTCCAGTTGCTCCCCTTTGCTCCATCTCCAGTTAGTGATAATAGACTCAGTAGCTGAGCCATACGTGAAAGCCAGGGGGTTTGTCAGAAGCAAATTGAAACGCATGGCATTTGAAGCATTGAACAGGCAATGCTGACCGTGAAACGTCAACAGGGCCGGATTTAGACTTGATAAGGCCATGAGCTTTTCGAGATATGGGGCGCAATGAAATCAACATAAGGCGATTATTCTTTTACTCTTTCTTCAAAAAGATGTTTTAAAAATATCAATCTAACCTTTTTTTTTGGGAGCGCCCAGGGTATAGCTTATGTTGCCTATTGGTAGATCCGTCACTGCACTTCAAACATGTGTATATGGCTGCTGACGGCTTCGGAATAAGACAACTGGAGAGCACTAACAAAGGCAACAGGATACACATTTGAGACCTAAAGACAATCCAGTGCTGAGGACAGATGTATCCAGTGAAAAGATAATCTAAATTGACCGACTGTGGACAATGGCTATGTCTGCGCTGAATGTGGCAAAATATGTAGGTAGCAGCTGCTGAAATACTGCGCTCCTCATTAATCTTTGCATTCAAGTCAAGTCAATAGACTTAAAAGTTCAGCGATAAATAAGCTTATAGATGTATTTTTTTCTGCCATGCTTGATGTCATTGATTGAAAAGCAGAAAGAGAACATCTGTCTAGTAGAGCAGGGGTTCTCAACCTGTGGGTCGCGATCCCCTGGGGGGAGGGGCGATTGAAAATTTACAAGGGGTCGCCAAAGACCATCGAAAAATGGGTTGTTTAGTCTTTTCTTCTATTGCTGTCTGTGTGTGTGCGGGGAGGGAGGGAAGCTCACGACAGAGTGAGGAATGTAATAAGGGGTCGCCGAGCTTAAAAGGTTGAGAACCGCTGGTCTAGAGGTTGACCTACCAAAACAAGAGCTGGGGATTTAAATAGAAGAAAATCAAAACCCAATAGAAAGAAAAAAAAAACGAGATCATTACTGGTATTGTAGTTTACCAAAACCCAGACCATATAACAGTCTATAGATTGACACTAGTGCTTATTGGAGATTTTCAAAAATGTTAAACCACAGAAAGCCCCCCTTTTTTTTACACTATAATTATACATTTTAAGATGCAGTTAGAATTCTTCAATCAACATATTACAGTAACATATAAAAGGAAAAGTGATGTGGAGAAATATGGGCTCTACATAATGGAGTGAGTAAAATCAGACGAGGAAGATTGGAATATTTATAAATAGATAAAACAAGGAATGTTAAGGATGGTACGTTGAAACATCAATGTTGACAACTTATAATCTTAGTAGAAGTTTTCTTTGTATGTTGACAACTTATAATCTTAAGAGTAGAAGTTTTCTTTGTATGTTGACAACTTAGAATCTTAAGAGTAGAAGTTTTCTTTGTATGTTGACAACTTA
>JADKLZ010060658.1:0-14555 GCA_021533235.1 Biomphalaria straminea | reverse complement strand
TTAGCGGAACACTTCGCACATGATCAGCATTTAGCGGAACACTTTGCTCATTTTGTTTAGAGAGATTAATTCACGTGGTGGCTTACTAGTTGTCACGTAGACCACAAGTTGTTTATTTGCAAATTCAGGGTCAGCCAAAAAACCCAAGTTATTTTTAGATTTGGACGTCTTTGCAGAAGTCACATGACCTAGATGCATGAATTTGATTGGTTGAAAGAGTTTAGCTGAAAAAGAGGCTCGCAGCAAAGTTCCAGCGAGAATCAGTCGATGTCTAGATATAATCGAGTATAGACGTATATTTTGTAGTTCTAGAATTTAAAGAAATATGTCTTTGTTCAGCTTCTTGTTTCATTAAAATATACTAGTTGACCGGCGGCATAGCATATGCCGCTATTTACCAGTGCCGGCGACCGCAGTGGGGCCCGCATTTCATAGGACACGCAATTTTATAGAACCCGCTCTAATTTAAAGTGTAAAAATTATTAAATTAAGCCATTTTAGTACTTACAACAGATTCCCCGCGCCATCCTGTCGATTTAACATATCTATAAGTATTTGTCTGTTATGCTATTGCTTTAAAAGAAATCAAACACATTTTTAACAAAATATAGTCATTTATTACGCTGTTAACCATCAAGCTGTAAGGGAAATAAGTCTTTGGCATATGGTTGAACACAATCTTCAATTACAAACACAATAGCACACTACAGACTGAAAAGATAAAATATAATTTTAAAAAAGTCGAAGAACAAAACTCCACTTGTCTCTCTAACCTTGCTAATGCTTTTTTTTTCCACCACAATTGTTCACAAATACTCGTATTAAAGGTCTTTTGCAAGTCAATGGATTTTTTACTAAAGAATTATAGAGTATTGGCGCTCCAGAAAACTTCTCTCTTTGACTATTAAATACATAAATAATTCGAGTTTTAAATATGGTTCTAATTTTTCGCATTATAAAATAAGTAAAGCCAATGCGTTAGAAAAATGATTAATGGAGCTAAAAATAGATTACTCGTTGTTGTTGTTGTCTGGCCTAATTCTTTGAGGATTATATATATAGATTTGTACAGAGCTGTACTTATGTTGAGTTTTAATAAAGGTTCCTGTATTGTTTCCTCAAAGGATTTACTCTACTGAATACTAGATCGTCATTGTTCAACACTAATTTATCATTCAAGATACAGTCCCCGGCGGCACAAGACTTCTCTCCTAACAGCTGACGACATCTTATAACACCTCAAGAACAGATCGTGACGTCATCCACATAGGAGAGCTTGTGACACTAGTTAATTATTCCAGTACTTAGTGGAACACCTAGTCAAGCCTATGCGGAACACTAGAGTTAAGCGGAACACTAGAGTTAATCGGAACACTAGAGTTAAGCAGAACACTAGTGTTCAGCGGAACACTAGAGTTCAGCGGAACACTAGTGTTAAGCGGAACACTAGAGTTAAGCGGAACACTAGAGTTAAGCGGAACACTAGAGTTCCCAGGAACACAGTTTGGGAAACATTGATGTAATCTAAATACTGGCGGAAAAAAAAATGACATCTTTGGCTCCGCCCCTTTTTTCTTCTGAACCGACCCAGCGGATGTGCAGACGTACAATTTTTAATAACTGAGTTGGCAGTATTTGTGATATTGGAATATTTAATAGTCACCAGGTGTCGCTTTTGTCGTCAACCGATACGCTGCACACACACACACACACAATCAATATTGTGCAAAAATGTCAATACTTCTGTGTGTGTGACATGTTAGAAAGTGTGTGGTAAATCGTGTATTAGCAGCTAATTATAGTTTAGATCAAAGCTAGATCTAATCTTTCGCAGAGGATAGTCAAGTGTGTGACACTCATTTACCAGTTACCAATACACAAGTTCATTGAATACTATTAATCAATTGTATGAAGATCCACCAATAGTGACCAAAATAAAAAAGAATGTCAGATAATGGAGGAGCGAAATATGTTTACAGGCAAAAAACAAAAAGGCAGGCGGCCCAAAGGCAGACCCCAAATGCGATAGATTGATGATATGGAAGCAGATCTGTAACAGCTTGGGGTTAGGGCGTGGAGACGAAAGGCCCAGAGAGATCTGAAATGGAAGGATGCGTTGAAGAAGGCCAGAGCTCTCCACGGGCTGTAGCGCCACTGTGATGGATTGGTGTATGGATTGTCTACTCTAGTCAATCAAAGAAATAGGTCTCCATACTTCTTGAATACATGTTTAAAATGCGGTGAAAATGATTCCGATTAATTTGATAGTTCTAAGAATCACGTCACTGTGTTCAACAGAGTGGAAATACTCTCAATAAACACCTCCTTCTCGGTTCATCTTTCTCTCTCTCCAGAAGGGGGCCTTAGTACGTGGGGCGCTAAACGTGTGACCTATGCGGGGGTCATGAACGAGCGTCATATGCGGGAGCCATGAACGAGCGTCATATGCGGGGGCCATGAACGAGCGTCATATGCGGGGGCCATGAACGAGCGTCATATGCGGGGCATAACTCAACCCGAAATGTCATGCTAAGAGCTTTCATGGCTAATTGGTATACATAAAGACTTGAAAATTCCCCCCGGGCCCCCAAATGAGTATTTTTCACATTAAATATTAATTATTAAATTACGAAAATGCAGAGGCCCCCAACAAGGTCAAGCCCCCGGTCCCTCAACGAGGTCAAGCCCCCCCCCCCCAAGGCCCCAAGTGATGGAAAATTTCTAGCTGCGCCCCTGATTGCAATTCTATACATTAGAATGCAAGGCAGGGGCATGTATATGATAAGCTGATGGTGACAAAAGAATGTCCCAGAGGAGACCTTGTAATACTGTTCTGCAACGTCGCAAGCTGTGGGCAGTGGAGACCAATAGCTAGCTGAGAAGCCTTACAGACCTGTGACGTGGCAACAAGCTATTGGTCTCCACTGCCCACAGGTTGTGACGTTGGAGGTCAGTATTCAGGCCTTCTGTTACGATTGATCTCATGCGGTTGCCCTTGTCCCCCCCCCTTTTTTTTAAAGGCCGCCTCTGCTCTCTCTCTCTCTCTCACACTCAAGTCAGTCAAGTAGGTTCACGTAATAAAGCAATGTATCGATAAAAGTTATCTGTGCGCATGACAAAGGATTATATCACTGTACCGCAAGGCCTACAACATAGACCTAGATCAATGCGATCTCCAGCGAGGCGCCACTTTCGGCAATCAAGTCGCAAGCCTGAACAAAGCCCGAGATATTTGCCCCTCACCAACAGTTTCCCAATTGTTTCGTTTGTTTGTTTCTCGTAAAACTTGAAAGTGCAAACTTTTTAATTCGGCAGACGCGACAGCCATGACAATGGTAAAGACGCACTCGATACACGCGACTGGAAGACGCCAAACAAAAGGGGCAATAACCAAGAACGACGTCAGCCACCCACTTATGACAGACGTAAACTGTATGGATTTTTCCAAATTCTTAAAAACTTCAGTGACATGTGAAATTGACTACTAATAAGCATAGGGTTACCAAACGTCCGGCAAAAGGAGGACATGCCCTCCTTTTCATGGTCGTGTCCACCGTAGGGCAGGTATTGGTTTAAAATATGGACATGTTCGGCTGTTTACTGCAATACTAATTTATCAATCAATAGAATTCCATCCTTCAAATCGTGTAGACTGTAGAGTAAGTTTACAGAGTCACTTTTCAATAGCAGTACGATGAAAAGTTTATTGATTTTCATACATGGCTTGCACTCTTATATTTTGGCAGTAAATAATGTTCTAACATCGCAAGCACGCTCCGGTGTACAAACAAAATATTCAAACAACAACAACGTAGTGTTGATGAGCTTTGCTTTTTAAAAGTTATACGATGACAATGGTGCACTTTTTAGCACTGCAGAACCAGCATTTATTTAGCTGGCTATACTAAAGTATTCTTGACAATGTTGAGTTTATGGTGAAAATCTGAAACTCCTTCAAGATCATGTATGTCAGCGGTTCTCAACCTTGTAAGTTCGACGAGCCCTTTTTACAATCCCCACTCTGCCGCGACCCCCCCCACACACACACACACATACATACAGCAATAGAAGAATAGACAATAACAATCCATATTTTCCAGGGTCTTAGAATACCCATGGCAAATGGTCAATCGACCCCCAAGGGGTCGCGACCAACAGGCAGAGAACGCCTGTTTTTTGTTTTATACTTATTACTCTTATTAAACGCGACCTCAAATCAGTGAACATCAATACTGAACAGTGGGAAGACATAGCTCTAGACCGCACCAGATGGAGAGAGACAGTGACCAAGAAGGCTATGGACAGCGAAAGAGCATGGGCCTCAGCTCTGGAAGAAAAGCGGACAACGCGGAAACTGGCCAGCTCCTCTACCACTGTAGCGAAGACCACCTTAACCTGCAATACTTGTGGACGGGAGTGTCTCTCCAAAATAGGGCTCCACAGCCACACGAGGAAGTGTGCGAGATGAACCATAGTCGTTCTACGACTGAATGAGGCCAATGATATTACTCTTAATAATTAATGAATGTAAAAAAAAAAGAAATATTTTGACCCGTCCCGCAACCCCCCCCCCCCTTTTTTTTCCGAGAGAAAATCCTGGTTAAGTGAAAGTATAAATCTACTAGTCGTGATACTATTCTTATGATATGTCTTTAGTAGACTAAGAAGACGGTTTATACCGGTACTTTGAAAAATTATAATGGTCAGTGCGGCCAACGAGCTAGCTCGCATATTCCCAACGATATACATCAACTGTCAGATTTCAAAGAAAATCGTTAGAGTCGTTTTCGAGAATCGCGTCCACCCACTATTGGCCCACCCTACACTCCAGAAGTGTGGCCTGAATAGAAGTATTTTAAAAAGGGAGATTATTCCATCAGTATTTAGATATAAGCCAGGCATTTTTCGGCGATTTTTTCCCTTGCATAAGCTTTGTCGTTCAACTTTTTTTTTCTGTATTTACATTTGTTTTTTTTTAAGGTTACTTTGTCTTTTTTTATTCTGACCTCCTTTTTTTCGTTTCGTCCTAACCTGGAAGTTTATGTGTCTGGTAACCCCTAGATAAGCAAGACTAGATCAACTTTGACCAGTAACTTAGCCGACTATTAGATCTACAATGATAAGCTAGACTAGGTAACACCTTATCTGGCAGATTGGTACACTGAGCTACTCCAACAGTGTTCCTATAATGTGTTCATAAACATTAGAAATGGTAAATGTAGCAAATTAAAGTCAAAGTTCGCATTTCAGACCTATGACAGACGATTTAGAAGAGTAAAGTGTCCCCATCAGACCTTGCGATCTATGGGGCAGATGATGTTAAGGTCATCTGTTTCTTTGGCCAACGGTTAACGAGCAGGGTGTTATGTGGCCAGCACAACGACCAACCGCCTTTACTTTCCCCCAACTTAAGTCAGGTACCCCATTAGAGTTGGGTGGACTCAGGGGCGCCCTAAAAATCCCGAAATTCAAAATCCCAGCCTTCACCGGGATTCGAACCCAGGACCTCAGGTTCGGAAGCCGAGTTCTTAACCATTCGAACACCGCGCCCCCAGACGATGTAAAGGTCATCTGATTTCTGTGCCCCACTGTTGACGAGGGTGTCATGAAATCGACGAAAGGCGTCGGTTTTTTTTCTACACAAAAACAACAACAAAATTAGTTGTTCAAGGACCACACAAACTATGACTCAACTTAATTAGCCAGCCTTACGTAATCAAGAAAATATCGGCCATCAAGTTTCTGCTGGCGACCCCCCCTCCTCCCTTCAGTCTCTGGTCATAGTCACAGCGTATTGGATGTCGATACATCAAACGTAATTCAACACGCCTAGATATTGATGAACCAGAATTGACACACTCTTCACTCTCGACTCTACCCCCCCCCCTACCTCCTTTCACTATCTAACTAAAAATAAAACGTTTTCCCTCGACCAAGATTATAATGAATGCTGCAGCTATGAAAGGATTAAAAAAAAAAGTTACGATTTGCTTTCATACGGTATATATGTAGATAAAGAACACTCTAGTCGAGACTCATGCATAAATACATACAAATGATACATACTATATGTAGGTATATGCATGTATAAATAGCTCGTTAATTACCCAGCAAAAGAGATAGTAAGAGAGAGAGAGAGATGATGATGATGATGATAATGATGCCAGATGATGCCATCCCAAGTCAATGTAGTTGTAACAGTAGGAGATGGGGACAATTCGGGGACCTTTCTATTGAACTGCTAAATCTTTCAGACCAATAGGAAATGGCTACATTTTGAAACTTTCACAACTGGAGAGCTTTCATTCGCTATAGCTATACAACTGGAGATTTTCACGATTATCTTAACGCACTCAGACATTTTAAACTCAGCTTCGCTGTTGCCAATTAATGATAAATGAGAATCCAGCTCTAATTTTAACACATGCCTCCGTCATCTGCCGGTCCCAAGCCCGGGTGAACAAGGAGGAGGGTTTGGCGTGGGGCTAGCGACCCCACCCTGTAAAAACACTATTGCTACAGAAACGGCAAACTAAGCCTCCATGCCTAGCACTTGATCCTCTTTGCAAATCTCATTTATAGTCACTAATTAGTTGCCCCATTTGTTTTCAAGTTTAAATTTATAGACTCAATTATAGAGAGAAAATCAAATGTCTCCACCGTAAGGAAATTATTGTGTGCATAAAGCGGAAGTGAAGAGAATTTCGCAGGTGAAAAGAGGGCACCGAAATTAACTAACACTTATTAAAGAACAAAAAAAAAAAACCTAGCTTAGCAACACTTCCTTTATATTATAAACCGGATACACCAAAAAGCTGGCTATTTATAGTTTTTTTCGCCATGAATAAAAATCTCCTACATGTTTCACAATAAGAGCGAACACTCAACACAATATTAACTCAGCTATTGTACTGGAATAGAACCCAGGCGGGCATACGATTTTTAACATGTCTTTCAAATTAGAAGAACAATAACTTGTTTCCCCCTTTCAAAATAGTTTTGTGCTAAGTTTCTTTATGTGTACAACTGAAGATTTATTTGAAACATATCCTAGTACAAGTACATTTTTTTTTTTAAATTGTGTGGCAGACGACAAAACCAGATCCGGTTGAGACACAATGAAGATCATATCACGTGAGCATCTAGTATCTTGCATTTCAACAGATCTACTGGTAACAATGTGTGAACGATAGTTAAAAGGTAGTTTATTTACTTTAAATATCCCCTACATAAAAAAAGCAAAGTTTCAATTTCAGACCTAGCGATCCATGGGGCAGATGATGTTAAAGTCGTCTGTTTCTATGGCCAAAGGCTAACAAGCAGGGAGTTATGTGGCCAGCACAACGACCAACCGCCTTTACTTTCCCCAACTAAACTCAGGCACCCATTACATTTGGATGGACTTTGAGCGCCCTAAGAATCCCGAATTTCAAAATCCCAGTCTTCACTGAGATTCGAACCCAGGACCTCAGGTTCGGAAGCCGAGCGCTTAACAACTCAGCCACCGCAACATACCTTCTTCCCTTCCCCCCCCCCCCCAAAAAAAAAATCAGTTGTCATCGAGATTCAAACTCGAAAACCTCGCGTAACATCAGTCAGTCACATCCTCTTTGAATGCAAATTGTGTTTCGTTTTTTTTTATTATTATTTTAATTATTTATTAATCATAAATAATCGTAAGTTGTTCATTAATTATACACTAAGTTCTGATTTGCTTTAAATTCTGTTTACTAATATTAGATGTGGCATTTATGTGTAGAAAGGGGCGGAAGGGAGGGGATGGGGGGGGGGGCAGAGGTTTTCAAATGGCAACAACCAGAAAGTGACTCACAATAAACTTAAAAACACACGCTTAAAAAAAAAACAACACAAAAAAAATCCTTTAGAAAAACCGCCGTCACTGTTTCTGTGAACAAGCCGGTAAATCCATAATCTTGAATAGAAACACACAAGTCAATAACAGCCGAATACACGATTCTAAGCACTAGAACCACAGACCTATATAAATACAACGAGACTGGACGAGGCTCTATTCTCTTATCAGAACATGCGCTCTCTAATTACGTGTAGTTTAGCAGTTTAAAAAATATTGAGAGATAGTTCTATTAAAGTGTACAACTGAATGAAAAAGCGGATTGTCTAGAAGAAAAAAAAAAGACTTTAACAAAAGGATATCACCAAACTATCTGTTCAATGTGTGAATTTAATGAGCGCTCTACTTCCTGACAGATTGACAACGCTTTAAGCTTATACGATATAGACTAGACAGCTTTAAATCCAATTTTAAAAGAATAATTAGATTGCCTTCAAGACCAGTCCAGATATTTATAACTACACGAAAAATTGTGGAGTCGAGGTAGTGTCTCCATAAATTGACTTGAACCTACGTATGAAAAAAACAACAACAAAGTCACGGAAGTTTTACTTCTAGATCTAATTATCCCCCCCTACACACACAGACTTCAAACATACACATGAGAACTATTGCAAGTGGTTGATTTGATACAGCACCCTCTTGGTGTAATAAGGTTCTCATCGGGAGAGACTGCTTGTTTTTTTTTTCTCCCTCTTTTGTTTGATTGGCGGATGAATTCATTCATTGGCTGCAATACCATAGCCTCCTTTTTTTTTCAAAGCGAGAAGGTTTTAAGTTTTCGAGACTCTACACTGGGTCCACTTTTACAAAGCCCATATCAAATCAACTCTTTTAGTATTCTGTCTGATAAAAAGTTCGTATACGCTATTTTTCCCACACCCAATCTCGGATCAAGCTGAAATTTTGCACAATTATTTCATTTACCTGACAACAAAAGAATCAATTTATAAAAAATTAACCAATGAGTTGATTGGTAATTAATTATTCTGTTTGGTATCTTCAACAAGGGAAAGAAATCGTACTTTTCACCATACAGATACACAAACTGTGTGAGTTGATAGAAGCTTTGTAATTATTTTGAGAACCCATCTGTTATGGAGAGAGTGTGTATGTGTTTCTATGGTGACGACGGAAAGAGGTTAGCTATGCAGTGTGAATGACGCAATATAAGCGGCATTGTGGTCAGCTGCCATGTGCAGGAGAGTACTCGACATTGCTCGACGTGTTATTACAATAATTGTAATGAATTTCATTTTGTTCAGTATACCTTTTTTATATCATTAAATCTACTATATTGATTTTCTTATATCTCAAATTATATAGACAATCACATATCCAAATTTGAAGTTATTTTAAGTTTTACACGTTAAAATATAGTACGCCTACAGTGGTTTAGTTGTCTACCAGCAGTTTGGTGCTACAAGTCAACGACCGTCATCCAATCTTTACCAGAATAGGAAAGAACTGTCCATACAACAGTCAACTACAAACATCATAACATGTTTTTGTGATTTGTTGGTACTTGTCAACTTTTATCTAATTCAAAGTCCGAAATTAAAAAAAAAAATAAAAATAGCCCCAGTGAGAGCAGAGGGTATTTTTTCATTACAAATAGCTTGGATTTAATAATAATAATAAAAAATAAAAAAAACTCACAGATGTTTAAAAGTGTTTTCTGAAATGAGGAACAAGTTTGGAAAATATTATGCCTGTCATTATGACGTTCAACCCTAACCCTAGAACTTACCACTACGAATAGGCGACATATACAAGTTTTGAACTGCTATTGAAACAAAAATCGCAAGCTAATCTTGTGTTCTTGTGCTAAAATTCTCATGCGCATGATACACACTTCACTATTTTAAATTTAGCAATACGGAATGTTGAAGGAGAAATAGTTTCTAATAATTATTAAGAATCGGAACAGTCTTTGATGGGCAATGACGAAAAAAAGTGCGATTTGTATTAAACTAACATTCTTTGTTTATATTTCAGTGAGTGTTGTTTGAATATAACCAGCAACTTGATTTGACTGATAGCAAGGGCACAAAGGAAGACCAAACTCAACTGAAAGCTGTAGCCTCTACACTTTAGATATTTTTCATTCACAGATAACTCAAGATGTCTGCCTCTTCAGACACTCGTTAATATTTAATGACAGATTAGAGCAAAGTTGTTCTCCCAAGGGTGTATTCACAATGTGGGCTTCACTAAGTAAATGTGTTTAATAAGGGAGCATCCACACAGTGATTCTACTAAATACACTTTTGTAAAAGGGGGAAGTGACATTGGGATTCTGGCATTGATACAGGGATTCTACTAAGTACACCCTTTTAAAGGGGAGGAAGGGGGATCATACTGGCATTCTACTAAGTACACCTTTTTAAAGGGGAGGAAGGGGGATCATACTGGCATTCTACTAAGTACACCTTTTTAAAGGGGAGGAAGGGGGATCATTCTGGCATTCTACTAAGTACACCTTTTTAAAGGGGAGGAAGGGGGATCATACTGGCATTCTACTAAGTACATCTTTTTAAAGGGGAGGAAGGGGGATCATATATATATATATATGTCACATATGTCATTCTAGGTTTACTTATGTTTTTTTTTTATTTGTGTGCTCAACACAAGATGGAAGCAACAACTTCGCAAACTGAAGGACCTCTTCTTCAAGTTCAGACAACACACACACACAACCATGATGGCAACTCTGAAGATTTTTGAAAGCCATACTTACATTCCTCACATGTACAATAGTCTATTGTGTGTTACTTAATTGAATATAATTCATACTCGTCCAGGAAGAAGTTGTGTCTAATCAATTACTAATTTTTGTCTTCACATTATATTTTTCATCCACAGGTGTAGTATATCAGTTTTGTATTGTCATATTTTATTATCAAGCACCATGAAGAGAAGTATCTCATTCAATTCAAGATTTAATGCTTTGTTAAATTTTCAGGTTGTTCATGACAAACGTTGTCTCTTATTATTGTAATTTTCCTATTCATGCATTCAATCTTGAGTATTTAATAGGCATTTCCTTAGTTGAAATATTTGTTATCAAGTCTTCATTAATCTTGTACATGACACTATATTTGAATTTTATTGTCACCAAGTTGTCACATTTTTATATCAAGTCTTTCAGAGCATTGAAATGTATTGCCTTAACCATCCTCTAAGTTTTTCATGTGTGGTTTTTTCTGTGTACAATTTTATATTGATTCTAAACATTTTTTACTACTATGTAAGCATTTCTATTACCATACAAAATGCTTAGATGGGGGGGGGGGGTAATATGTCACATATGCCATTCTAGGTTTACTTATGTTTTTTTTTTATTTATTAAGGCCAACTAGGAAAACCTAGAATCTGGGTTGATTTCTATATTGGTTTTACCCGGGAGTTATTTATAGCTTGTCTTTGCACTTCTAGAAATTCAAATCTATTGGTTAATTTGAAAATAAATAAAGACATTTTTTAAAAGAGTTAGCGCCAGAGAATTGGCGAGGCTAGAAAGAACGCCAGTCGATGAAAGAATTTTCTAGTATACAGTCGTGTTTTCTAAGAGCTCTGATTTAAAAGCCTTTGTAATATTATTTGATCTTGTTGATCTGTAACTTGTACATAAGCTGTACTTACGTTTTATATTTGAATAAAAGTTCCAGAGTTTTGTTTTCAACAAAGAATCTTTTATTGTGAATCCTAGATCGTCATTTATTCAACTATTTTAATTCAAGTAAAATCCCCGGCATAACAATCATCATTGAAGACATCACTCTCTTCAAGAATTGTTACACATACATACAATAGCCAGCGTAGAGCATACATACAATAACCAGAGTACAGCATAGATACACTAGCCAGCGTGCATCATACATACACTAGCCAGCGTACATCATACATACACAGCCAGCGTACAGCATACATACACAACCAGCGTACAGCATACATAAAATAGCCAGAGTACAGCATACATACAATAGCCAGCGCACAGTATACATACACTAGCCAGCATACATCATACATACATACAACAGCAAGCGTATGTAAGGCATTCATTCAACTGCAAGCGTACAGCATATATTCAAAAGCAAGCGTACAATGCACATTCAAAAACACTTTACTGAAAATACATACCAGGCTTCTTAGGTTGAATTTAGTCCCAGCGTGACAGCCTGGTGCATTATATATATATAATATATAAATATATACTTCGTTCATCCTGGTTCTGTGATGACCACTTTGTCATCCAGGTGGCTGATGGCTGAGGCCTTTGCACTGGGGTTGTATGCCTCCCCATATAGCTGGTGAGACCTATGTGAGCCCGGAATGTTCAGCCGCACACTGGGCAGGTTATTCCAGCTGGAGCTAGTGTCATTGGCCTTGCTTTTCTTCTCTGGCGTTTTTTTTTTCTTCTGGTGCATTAACCCCTCCCTGACTCCCTACTTCATTATGCACAATATGATGTGAGATTTTCTACAAGAAAAGAACTACCCCTCCCCTTCTTTTTACCACCATTAAGGCAGTAGAAAAATATATGAGGGGGGGGGGTGAAAGATGTCTTATCCATTTATGGGTGTCCTAGAGTTTGAGTGACAATTTTTCAAAAATCAATTCAATAATTTAAAATGATTTTAAAATTCAATTCGTCCGTTCGTGTATTTCGGTGTAAAATCTATAGCAGGCTGCTAGCAGACGTGAAACGTATTCAGAATGTGTGACATTTACTACAGGTTACGATGTACAGAATTCATTGGACAAAGGCCGACGCGTGCATTGCGAACAAAAATAAAGAAAGACTAGCCTACACCACAGGCAGACGTAATTACAACAGGTAGCTTGTGGGTAATGTAACAGTCAATAACTTCCTGCACCACAATTACAACTAGAACTTTACACACAAGAGAGCTGGGGCTACACACATATAGGGAAATTGGACTTTTAGCATTTAGCATTGGGTTGGAACAGTGTCGCCCACAGAGCGACCATCTCTAGGCAGCTGGTGCGATCAAGCGGTCGGCAAATGCCCCATACAGTTTGAGATAGCATGACGCAGGTTATGCCAAGATGCAGGACTGTGAGCTTGTAAAATATCACTGGCTTCTGATTTTTTTTTTTAACTTTCCGAAGACTCTTCCATGTTTGAGTATAGCCGCAAAGGAAGCAGAAATTTTCTTTCAGAGTTTTCCTTCTTTTAGATCGGTAGCCAGCCAAGGCTAACAATTCATGCTTTCTGGTTTAGGCGTCCAGTTGCTCCCCTTTGCTCCATCTCCAGTTAGTGATAATAGACTCAGTAGCTGAGCCATACGTGAAAGCCAGGGGGTTTGTCAGAAGCAAATTGAAACGCATGGCATTTGAAGCATTGAACAGGCAATGCTGACCGTGAAACGTCAACAGGGCCGGATTTAGACTTGATAAGGCCATGAGCTTTTCGAGATATGGGGCGCAATGAAATCAACATAAGGCGATTATTCTTTTACTCTTTCTTCAAAAAGATGTTTTAAAAATATCAATCTAACCTTTTTTTTTTGGGAGCGCCCAGGGTATAGCTTATGTTGCCTATTGGTAGATCCGTCACTGCACTTCAAACATGTGTATATGGCTGCTGACGGCTTCGGAATAAGACAACTGGAGAGCACTAACAAAGGCAACAGGATACACATTTGAGACCTAAAGACAATCCAGTGCTGAGGACAGATGTATCCAGTGAAAAGATAATCTAAATTGACCGACTGTGGACAATGGCTATGTCTGCGCTGAATGTGGCAAAATATGTAGGTAGCAGCTGCTGAAATACTGCGCTCCTCATTAATCTTTGCATTCAAGTCAAGTCAATAGACTTAAAAGTTCAGCGATAAATAAGCTTATAGATGTATTTTTTTCTGCCATGCTTGATGTCATTGATTGAAAAGCAGAAAGAGAACATCTGTCTAGTAGAGCAGGGGTTCTCAACCTGTGGGTCGCGATCCCCTGGGGGGGAGGGGCGATTGAAAATTTACAAGGGGTCGCCAAAGACCATCGAAAAATGGGTTGTTTAGTCTTTTCTTCTATTGCTGTCTGTGTGTGTGCGGGGAGGGAGGGAAGCTCACGACAGAGTGAGGAATGTAATAAGGGGTCGCCGAGCTTAAAAGGTTGAGAACCGCTGGTCTAGAGGTTGACCTACCAAAACAAGAGCTGGGGATTTAAATAGAAGAAAATCAAAACCCAATAGAAAGAAAAAAAAAACGAGATCATTACTGGTATTGTAGTTTACCAAAACCCAGACCATATAACAGTCTATAGATTGACACTAGTGCTTATTGGAGATTTTCAAAAATGTTAAACCACAGAAAGCCCCCCTTTTTTTTACACTATAATTATACATTTTAAGATGCAGTTAGAATTCTTCAATCAACATATTACAGTAACATATAAAAGGAAAAGTGATGTGGAGAAATATGGGCTCTACATAATGGAGTGAGTAAAATCAGACGAGGAAGATTGGAATATTTATAAATAGATAAAACAAGGAATGTTAAGGATGGTACGTTGAAACATCAATGTTGACAACTTATAATCTTAGTAGAAGTTTTCTTTGTATGTTGACAACTTATAATCTTAAGAGTAGAAGTTTTCTTTGTATGTTGACAACTTAGAATCTTAAGAGTAGAAGTTTTCTTTGTATGTTGACAACTTA